>JASGAT010374631.1:0-24175 GCA_030220025.1 Chelon auratus
TGGGAACTCAACATCATGGTTTGCCCTCAAAAGAGCATCCATTTCATCGTAAAATTTGAATCGAATAGTTCCCCTCCCCGTGCTCCTGTTATTATCCTTTACTTTTTTATACCCATCCACAAGAGTGTTCCATTTTCTATTGACTGTGGCAGGATCAAATACCTGACCAAAATGGTCAGACAATTGACTAGCCATTTCCCCCCACATATGTTCCTTTGAGCCTTTCCCATTTTTTATCCTGATATTAAGCTCTGCCAGAGTGTGAGGGAGTTCACTCCCATTTGCCTCTAGGTGTCTCCTCATTAAATCAATGAGAAAGAGTGTCTGCTCTTTGGTGAATTAATCATTACTCTGCATCTGAGATGCACTTGAGGCACTGGAGCTGCTGGACTCCTCCATACTCTTATGTCTGTGCTCCTCTGCCCCTGTCTCTCTCTCAGTTTCTATCAGGAATTAAGGATGTGGTGGGTTTCTGTCTTTGTTGTCATCTTATATTTCTATTGCTGAAAATTATACAGACCTGCCCCATGACTAACCTGGAAGGACAATTTGCACTTACTGTGCATTCTTCATTGAGGAAGTAGGCATTCTGATCACCACCACCTTGCTGGTAAAGAGGTCCCATGAAGGGCTGGGATCTCGCCTCATCAAGGAAGACGTTCATCCCTTCATCTACAAACACTGACAGATTTAATTTAATTAATGAAAACGTGGTTTAGTTTATGGAAACGTTAAAATAACGTTGCATGACAATGTACAGGCTATGCATAAAAAGGGCAACAGCATGACAATGTAGGTAGGCTATGCATCAAAAGAGCAACAGCTCATCGCTAACATTTGAACTATCCTAATCACAACAAATGCTAGTCTGCTACCGAAATCACAGTGTCCTTAGAGGAAATATTACAATATCAATAACACATTGATAAGTCTAACACTTTGATTAACATATTGTCCAGCCCTGGGTAACATTGGTTGACAATATATCGGTCTTCTAACTAAAACATCTTCACCATCTGTTCTGGAGCCAGGTAAGGTAAAAGCGCTGCGTATCACTTAACTTAACGTAAGGTAAACTGGGTATACTTTTACTGTATCTTCATGCTAACAGATAATAACGACATAATTTCACACCATAATATGAAAAACAAGTTGTGTTAAAATTACAGTGTCTAAAACAACCCTACAAGCAGAGAAGTACAGTTTATAGCCTATTCGTTGATGTTTTACCTCTCACGACGAGACTCCATGGGCGCCGCCATTATCCTCCGACTTAATTTTGGTGAGGTCGGGGTAGGTCGAGCTCCCCCGAGTTCGCCGGTAGGAGGTTCCACTTCGACAGGCATTCCAGTGCACTTTTCCTAGTTGGAGGCAGGATAAGTCCCACGTCTCACTGGTTTGGATGGGCACTCAAACGCACCTTATGTGCAGGCCAGTCAAGGTCTTCCACACCAAACTCACTCATCCATGTCTTTATGGACCTTGCTTTGTGCACTGGTGCTCAGTCATGTTGGAACAGGCAGGGGACATCCCCAAACTGTTCCTACAAAGTGTGGTGGCGTGCTTTGCATCCGATGCTTTGCATTGCACGTGATGATAAATGGCTTGGATGCAGCAGCTCGGCCATAGAAACCCATTCCATGAAGCTCGCTACACAATGTACTTGAGCTAATCTGAAGGCCACAAGTTTAGAGGTCTGTAGCGATTGACTCTGCAGAAAGTTGGCGACCTCTGTGTACTACGTGCCTGAGCATCACTTATTTAACTTATAGACTGCACAGTGGTTTTATGGCAAACATGTATTTTCAAGAATCCCAAAGAATCTTAAAGATATAAAACTGAGACCGATTGAGTCAACATTCTGTTCCTTTCTTTTTTCTCTGCACCCACGCCTGCTTGTGTGCATAGCTGCAAACAGAGTCACTTAGTCTAATCCACTTGACAATGTCAGCCAAAAGATGTTTATTAATAACTCAACTGGGCCCTGGAGGGGAATTAGTAAGATATTCTCCCGCTGGCTCTGTACCCCGTCCATCCCCAGGAGAAATCCAGATATAGGCATTACAAGCCAGGTGATGGAATACTGTTACAGGAAAGTCATTCCTTCATAGTGGACTGTCTCTCTCTTACCTCAACCCACCTCCTCTGTCTGTGAGTCTCTGTTATACAGAGACCTATTCTTTTCTTCACCACAATGTGTAATAATTTCAGTGTAATAACCTTATGTGTAATAATCTACTGTGTATTTTTATATTTTTATACTTAAACAGAGTGAAAGTCTCTGCTGCTACCTGACTGACTCAGGGAACTTCACACAAGAATTCCAACGTGCCTGTGTTGTAACTGTGCAAATGGCAATAAATTCTATTTATTCTATTCTAATGTCAGTTTGTGTCATTGGGACATGTGTCCCAAAGTAAAATGTACCAAAACATATAGGATCATTGTGACATTTTCGTTATTATTCTTGAATGTGTATGGTTTTAGTCAAGAATTAAAGTATCTCTAAACACATACAGTATATGTTTAGTCACAGCATTGTCTTTGCAATTGAAGTTGTGAGTTAGCTTTACTGCAGATACATCTCAGTTATATCTATCAGTTGTGTTGTGCATAAGTCAGGTTGGCACACAGCTCACAGCCCTATTTGACAACTGTCAGAATTTATATTATGGCAAGAACCAATCAGCTAAATAAAGAGAATTGACATTAAATTACTTTAATTGAATTACTTTAAGAACTGAAGGTCAGTCAGTCTGGAAAATTGCAAAACCTTTGAAGTGCAGTCCCAAGTGCTCACATGTGGAACGCCCCAGGAAAAGAAGACCAAGAGTCACTCCTGCTGCTGGGAATAAGTTCATCTAGATGACCCTCAGAAATCGCAAGTTAACAGCACCTCAGATTAGAGCCCAGATGCCACGCAGGGTTCTAGTAGCAGACACATCTCTACATCCACTGTTCAGAGGAGACTGCACCAATCAAGTCTTTATGGTCAAATAGCTGCTAGAAAACCACTACAAAGGAAAAGCAGAAGAGATTTGCTTGGGCCAAGAGACTCATCAGACTCATTGGTCAGATGAGTCCAAATTTGAGATCTTTGGTTCCAACCGCTGTGTCTTTGTGCAACGCAGGAAAGGTGAACGGATGGTCTCTACATGCATGATTCCAACAGTGAAGCATAGATTGAACAAGCAAGGCTACCACAGCATCCTGCAGCAACATGCTATCCCATCCGGTTTGCGTTTTGTTGGACCATCATTTATTTTCCAACAGGACAAGGACCCAAACACACCTCCAGGCTGTGTAAGGGCTATTTGACAGATGACCTGGCCTCCACAGTCACCTGACCTAAACCCGATCGTGATGGTTTGGAATGAGATGGACCGCAGAGTGAAGGCAACAAGGGCCAACAAGTGCTCAGCATCTCTGGGAACTCCTTCAAGACTGTTGGAAAACCGTTTTAGGTAACTACCTCATGAAGCTCATTGAGAGAATGCCAAGAGTGTGCAAAGCAGTAATCAAAGCCAAGGGTGGCTATTTTGAAGAATCTAAAATATGAATCATATTTAGAGTTATTTCACACTTTTTTTTGATGCCTTCCGTGAGAATCTACAATGTAAATAATCATGAAAATAAAGAAAAAACATTAAATGAGAGGGTGTGTCCAAACCTTTGACTGGTAGTGTAAACTAAGTACCAGATCTGTATAAACATTTGTAAAGCATTACCCATATGAACAAAAGGTCTTAACATTAACCTTAAAAAACAAACAAACAAAAAGCAGCGACATGGACTGACAGGCACATCAACTAAAATCTGGCAAAAATGCAACCTGTGGACACTTTTATTGTTATGACTACTCTGAGTCACGTATGCCAGAAAAGAACTAAACCATTATTTGTTACGTATGATCACCAGTGTAAGCTCCTGCCAAGCCTACTCTTGATTTTGTATCAGACATGTGGAAATCAAAGTGACCATATATTTCTGTTCTTTTCAGTATTGTTCTTAATTTTAGAACCAACATGACACAAAGGCTAGAATTATAGTAGATCATACTGTAGATATTCTGAGGTATGTTTCACTCAAAATATTGAAAAATATATATGTAAACGTAAATCTTGCTAGTACAGGCTAGCAGTGGAAGATGTATAGGAAGATGGGTCTGTGTGAGTAAGCTGAAGGGCTTAGAGGTGGGAGTGTCTGCTTGTCTGCTATATAAATAGGCTGCATCCATCTTCGTCAGAGGTTTGAGTCTCTATCAGTTTCCCAGACTCAATTGCCTTCTCAGCCGCAAAAACTCATTAAACCTCAGCCAAAATGGAGGCAATCAAAAAGAAAATGCTTATGCTGAAATTGGACAAGGAGAATGCACTGGACCAGGCTGAGCAAGCTGAGGCAGACAAAAAAGCAGCTGAAGACAGAAGCAAACAGGTAGGTTACGATCACAGGTTCATCATCACATGCCAAAAACACATTGCTCTTACTTCAAAAGTTTTTTTTAGAACTACTCAAGATGAGACATAATAATACTTTTTGTCATCTTCTAGAAATAAAATGAATGAACAACTTTTTACAGTAATAATCATTCAGGCAGATGCAATTTCTGTAGAAGTATAAGACTGAGATCCAATGCTTATCTAATCTTTGCCCACGTCTGACCTGACTGATATGAACATTCAAAGTGCATAACTTTCAGACATTCTTGTGTTATACTTGTGATTTAATGTGGGAATCCCAGCCAGTAGCCTCTGTTCCTTGATTTATGACAGATTATTTCTTTGTCTGTCACTATTCATCAACAGTAGTTGAATTGGATAGCGCTACATGTCACTTTACCTGCTATGAATGTATGAATTCTGACTACCTCAACAAACACTTTTTCTACTATGATGATGGTGCATGGTATAACAGATTTGCACTGTTTTAAGAAGTGATCTGTGGGCAAAGACATACGTGTACTATCCCCCCTGTCCAAAGTAGCAAAATCTGTTAGAGCGTAGTCAGTGATGTTAGTTTCACTTGTAGAGTTGTCACAGATTTTGTGTTCAAAGGATACAGTAATACTGATTTGCACACTCAGTGCAACTCTCTTGGTACAGTACCATGACGGTGGATTTTGTTATCTTATGCCTCCATTTGAAATATGTCAGAATGAGATCTCCCAATGTTTAAAATGAAGAGGGAGGATGATTACAGCAAACAAAAACCATGCAAATATTGTTTGTAAAACTAAATAAAAGTTATGATAGTTTTACTGTAGTTTTATTGTATTAATCAAGTAAATAAATTCTGTAATGGATACATTTTGCACAGGATACTGTGGTGTCACTAACTCTGTGTTTGATCTCCTGCAAATCAGCATGAAGATGAACTTCTACAAATGCAAAAGAAGCTAAAAGGGACAGAGGACGAGCTTGATAAATACTCTGAGGCCCTGAAGGATGCTCAGGAAAAGCTTGAGGTTGCTGACAAGAAGGCAGCTGATGTGAGTAATGCGATTCCAAAAGTGCTATATTGTGATTTGTGCATTTAGACTCTATCAGACCAGTCATTTCAGAAAATCTTATATACTCCTCTGTACCACAAGATAGGTCAAATTAGTGTGTTTGAGGAGATTTGACTCTTTGGGAGATACAGTATTCTTTCTTCCTATGCACAGAGAAAGTAAGCATCACACACAATAAACAAACTAAATATCAAATGTTTGTACCTTCTCATACTGTTAGACAGAGTAAGCTCTGAGATAAGGCTCTGAAAAAAGTAATTATGCGGTCAGTGTAAACCAAGCCTATTGGATTGTGTTGTTTTGTTTTTTTTTTCCATTCTTATCCTGCCCTGCATGGACCCCTCACAGCTGTTGGGGGATTCAGAGCCCTATTTTGGCTATAACGTCAGCTGCTCAACCTTGACTGTGAACAATGGTTCAAGTCCATTTTAGGTGCATCATTCATTCCTCCCAGGCCTCAGTATCTGCCAACCTTTAATTTGGCAGATAGCGCTTAGTTAAATTTAGTCCTGCTACTTCTGTTGAACAACTAAGTTAATTACAATACTGAATAGGAATACTGAAATTCTGTTAGGTATGTGAGCCAATACTAAGTATTACCGCCGCAAATACATATTTTAATTTTGTATAGACCACCAAAGAACACCTTTAATAACTTTCTATGAAGGTTGGCAGTAATCCAGGTCATAATATATCCAAAATAAAAATAAAACTGAGTGCAGACATTATGGTGTTCATAGCTCAATCTTAGAGATTGGCAGCTAGATCACTGCCCAGAATGGCCCACTGACTGGCACATAACAGAAAATACTCACAGCATGTAATAGTCTCAATATAGAAACTACAGCTGTCATCAAACAAATGCCAGTAAAGTAGTATGGCAGTATAGTGTAGGGCTTTTCCAGCAAGCTTCAAACTCTCAACACCCACCTTTCAATTTCACAATTAAGAACACACATTATAATTAACTAATTATATAATTTGAATTTATTAGAACACTACCTGTATATATTAATCATTACACTAGAATTGATAGGTTGAGGTTCTCCAACTGCTCTCGTGTCTTCACACCTGAAATTAAGCATCCAACACACACTTCCCCAGTGCCTGGTTTCCTGTTCATCTGTCTAATCCAGGATTTGCTGATCTTGGTGAAGCTAATTGGGGTTTGATTTGTTATTGGTTCTACAGTTTGGTTCTTCAAAAATCCTTTGCCGACTCCACCAGCAGTCGTAAAAGGGACATCATTTGATTGTCTGTACACAAAAGTCAAATACTATAATAACTGTAACAAATACTACTAACTGTGAACAACCATAGAAAATTTTCAGGGCCAATTTTTTAATAATTACTAATAGTATTAGTATTTGCCTGGTAGTAGTCTTGTATTCATGTCTTCCACATGAAACAGTACCTGTCTAAAAGTAATAAACTGGGGAACACTAAAAGATCTTGATGATTGCGCAACAATCTCTCCATATGAAAGGGGCATCCTTTCACCGATTCACTGATCATAACTGGTTCCTCTCAAAAGAATGGTGAATGATTGGGCAAATTTTCTGTGGTCTTGAAACCACTCAAACAAGTGGGCAACATGTGGACAGGCTGACTCAAAATGGGATGCTGAGCTCATGTCAGAGGCGCATTGCAAATATTTTTATGACACAGCACAGCAGAAACAAGGTTACAATGTACCATGGTGCAAGGTTAATATCTAGTCTCTGAAAATAGACAGCTTTCAATCAGCTATGGTGCACATGCCTCTTCAAAACCTTTTCTTTCAGAATAAACATGGGTTAAAATTACGTTTAGGAAAACCTGGGTAAGGCTAACTTAATTATAAAAATTGTTTGTTTGAATTGGTCTACACCACATTTGTCTGTGCTCAGGCTGAAGCAGAAGTGGCTTCCCTGAACAGACGCATCCAGCTGGTGGAGGAGGAGTTGGACCGAGCTCAGGAGAGACTGGCAACAGCACTGCAGAAACTAGAGGAGGCTGAAAAGGCTGCTGATGAAAGCGAGAGGTGACTCCTTGCTGTGATTTTGTGATTTTTATCCCTTTGTTCATGTAGGCTATGTTCAGTGTTGTGAGACATAAAGGAAATGTTATTACTTTATTCCATTATTACTGGTAGTAGGATAACATCAGGCTAATAGGCACAAAAGGAATTTCTCTGTGTTTTTTCTTTTTTTTTGAACTCTACTAATTTTCTAACATTTTGAACAATACAGTCATACAAAAACTACACATACTTACACTAACACACAAGACAAGGGGATAGGTAAAGAAAAAGAAAAGAAATAATAAATAATACTGCCTCTGCTAGCCCTGTACCAAGATGGCGGCGCTTTAGGCATGTCCCTCCACAGTTGATGTGGCGTCTATGTATATATTTTCTTAGGATATATTTTCAAGGATCCTGCTTAAGTAGTGAGTCTATCGAAGATTGGTTAGGGGAATTCAGATGTGATGGATTATGCTGTCTTACAAAGCTCCATACCTGTAAATATTTGTAGAATTTTGACCTTGGTATATTGTATTTTTCCTGCACACCTTCAAATGCTGGGAATACTTTATCTATAAATATATCTAAAAAGTTATGAATTCCTTTCTCCACCCAATCATTCAACATTGTATTTTGGAATGAAGGTGCAAAAGATTCATTTTCAACAAGGGGGCTTTGAAGTGAACTGGAGTGCCATCCATAAAATTTTCGCACCTGACACCAAATCTTGAGTGTATGGGAGATAACTGGGTTAGCTACTGATTCGGGGCATACAGTGAGAAGAGTTGAAAATGGCCTTGCTGGAAGGGAAGAGGGATAACAACAGGTCTTTACTAAATTTACCCATATCTGAGGGGGTTTTTTTGTTTTGTTTTGTTTTTTTTGTGGCCAGTAGGCCATCATCTTAGTGTTGCTTGCCCAATAATAAAGTTTACAATTTGGTAGTCACATTCCTCCTACTGATTTTGGTCTTTCTAACAAAGTTTTCCTTAATATAGTTTTTTTTTTTGTTATTCCAAATAAATTCTGAGACAATTTTATCTATGTTATGAAAGAAGTCTTTTTTGATACAAATGGGAATACACTGGTATAAAAAAGAAATTTAGGAAGCATGGTCATCTTAATTATGTTAATTCAGCCACTTAATGTTATGGCGATATAGGGCCATCCTTGCAAGTCTTCTGTTGTCTTGTCTAGTAATTTCCAAAAATTCTCCTTATAAAGGTCTGTGAATGTTTTGATAACGTTGACTCCTAAATATTTAAACTGGGTTGAAACTTTAAAGGGCTAGTTCTCAAAAAATTGTTGGTCATTTACCGTCTTACCGTCTTAATTGGGAATAATATGCTTTTGTTAACATTAAGTTAATACCCTGAGATTTGTCCAAATTTGTTAAGGATAGAGATACATATATTAACAAATCATCTGNCCAATTATGCTATATTCAACTGCAGAACACAAAGAAACTGCAAGAGGTTCAATTGCCAATGCAAAAAGGAGTGGGGATAGAGAACAGCCCTGTCTAGTTTATCGCGTTAATCTAAATCACTCAGACCTAATCTTGTTTGTCTGTACTGGGGCCATAGGAAATGCAAAAAGGAGTTTAATCCATGAGATAAATTTTGGGCCAAAGCCGAACCTCAACAGGGCCGAGAAAAGACAATTCTACTCTACCCTGTCAAAGGCCTTCTCCGCATCTAAGGATATCTATATTTCGAGAGCAAAAAAAGAGCAAAATGAAGTCAGATGTGTATATAATTTCAAATAGCCTGTGGATGTTATGAGTCATTATAAATCCAGTGCGGTCTTCATGAATTACTCTTGGGAATATACTTTCTAATCCGGTTGCCATTATTTTAGCTAAGATTTTAGTGTCTACATTTAATGAACTCACAGGTCTGTATGATGCTGTTTCTATGGGTCTTTCCCTTTTTTATGTATTAAAGAAATTGTTGTCTGATAAAATGTTTTTGGAAGAGAGCCTCTTTTAATCGATTCATTGAAGACCTTCAAAAGGAGAGGGACAGTCTCTGCAATAAAGGTCTTATAAAATTCAGACATGTACCCTTCTGGGCCAGGTGCTTTGGAACTTTGCAAGCTACGTATTGCTAAAGTGACCTCCTCTAGAGTAATAGGTTCTTCCAATGATTGTCAAAAAAGTCTTGCAGATTTCTAGAATTTCCCGTTGATTCTGTTGTATATAGTTTTGCATAGAATTGTTTGAATTCTTAATTAATTTCAGATTGATCTCTTGTTATACTGCCAGAACCTGTGTGAATTTCAGTTATATATCTTGATGCCTCCGATACTTTTATTTAGTGAGCCAATTGTTTCCCTATTTTATCCCCATATTCATAATATTTATGTCTGGAACGATTTATTAATTTAGTTGTCTCGGATGTGGAGAGAAGATTAAACTCGGTTTGCAGAGTTGTCCTCTTAGCAAGCATTTCAGGAGTAAGAGAAGTTGCATACAGATTGTCTAGTTCTATTTCTATCTAATTTCTATCTATCTAGTTCTATCTAATTTGTCTAGTTATATTTTTCCTTTCTCATTCTTAGCCCTGACCAACTGAGCAGAGTAAGAGATAATTTGTCTCATTGATTTGCATGTAAAAGGTTATTTGAGATTTTATAAATTCTGTATGGATTTCGATTTCATTGGATAGTGAACTATTGTCCATGCGCCACGTTTTGGATGAGTGCCTACAGGGGACGTTTAGCTGCATTCTTAGTGGAGCATGATCGGATAAAACAATGGCCTCACACCATGTTCAAAAAACACATGTACGCATAACAACTTTTAATAGGGTAACCTCTCTTAACCTTTCAAACCTCACATCCACCCACCCCACCCCCCACTGCTTCCAAAACAAGTAGTGGGGGAAAAGATTGTCCACATCCAAAGGCATTTTAACACACCACTTTAACACGCCATTTAACACACCTCCGAAGAGGAGGGGAAAGTAAAGAAAAGATTAAAAGACTTGACTAGACTTGGTCTCTAAGCTCCTTTCTGATATACATACATTTTGAACCTCCAACATTCGGTCTCTAACTGTATTTAACTTAAAACAGGAGTAGCAACAAAAATGAATCACTGATTAAATAAACATGAAATAAGTCATATTTGCTTCTCAAAGATCAAAATCAAATCCGAATGCCAACCATTACCATTACTTGCGTGTGTGTGGGGAATGTCAGTCCACTTTAGCAATCTTTTGGTTGTAGTAATCTTCGGCAGCTTTTGGGGAATCAAAGGGATGTCTTATTCCGTCGACACTGATTGAGACAAGATGATGAGTAGGCTGTAGGTAACGTTGGCCTCTCGGAGCTTCCTTTTCACCAGATTGAAAGCGGCGCGCTGTCTGCTGACCTCTGGACTCATATCTGGAAACAGTGAGTCCAGGACGAGTGACGCCCATACGTCAGTGCCGAGATCCAGTATCCTCTGTCTATCTGTAAAATAATGCAGTCGGATGAGAATGGCCCGGGGTCTCCTTTCTCTGGCTGGGTTCGGGGCTAATGTGCAATGCGCACGGTCAATCGTCATCGAGGAATTGAAGTTCTCGGTCCCAAGCACTGCGGTGAAAAAATCCGTCAGGAACTTGATCATGTTAGCGCCCTCGGCTCCTTCTTTAAAACCTACCAGCCGTAGATTTTTCCTCCTGCTTCAGTTTTCTAAATCCTGACATTTGTCTTGTAGTTTCTTACATTCCTTGTTGAGAGAGTCTTGTGTCTGTTCCAGCGTGTTTACTCTCTCCATCGTATTGCTGAGTATATTTCCCATCTCTTCTTGTGTATTAGCTGCCTCTGCGTGTGAGTTGTGCTAACTCGCCGGCTCGCTCGTCCTGTATCGCCAGTATATTGGCTGTTTCTTTGCAGAGAGAAGATATGTCTGTCTTGATTTCTTTAAATGATGCCGCAATCTCAGTTTTTATCTGAGCCAGTACCACTTCTCTGGATAACTGCAGTTCCACTCGAAGCATCCGCAGAGACAACATTGTCTCGGGTGAGGTCTCAGGTGTGGTCTCAGGTGTGGTCTCAGGTGTATCCTCAGTTGCGCTGCTTCACGTGAATGGAGTTTTCTGTATTTGTGTCGCTTGTGGTTTTCATCTGTGTGAGCCCTTCCTCATGTCAGGGGTTTGTTGCTAAGTAGTTAATATTTAGGTTGTGCCCTGTTTGCGGTAATTGGAGGTTCAAACTTTTTAAGTATTGATTTATTTGGCGGAGCTCTTCTCCTCTGCTGCCTACTCCATCCATTTGAAAATTTCACTCCTATTACACCTCTGTTTAGTAAAACTGACTCATCATCTTGTCTCAATTTACATCTGCTTTTCCGAGACTGGGTCATGGTGGCAACTTTCTAAGGGTCCTGAGGTGTCCCCAGGCCAGATGGGTTATATAATCCCTCCAGCAAGTTCTGGGTCTACCCCTGGATCTCCTTCCGGCTGGCCATGCCCGATAAAACTCCAAAGGGAGTGCCATGATTCTCTGTGACGGTAAAGACCTGGTGGAATCTGCAGTCCTTCTCCTGAATTCTAAGTTTGACTTCTGGTCAGACTCTCCTTTCCAGTATCTGGGAGTAAACTTTCCTAGGGAGGCTGGGCATTGTAATAACCCAATAGTTGGAGCACACCCTCCCTTCCCCCTTTTTAAAGATGGGTATGGCCACCCTGGTCTGCCACTCCACAGGTACTCTGCCAGACCCCCAAGTAAAAATGAATAGGCAAGACAGCCCAACAATATCCAGAGCCCTCAGCATCTCAGGGCAACATGAGCATTGAAATCTCCCAGAAAAACTATGTCCACAGATGTAGCCCCTTCCAGGACTCCCCCAAGAGCCTCCAAGAAGGCCATATACTCTGAACAGCTGTTCGGTGCATATCCACACTGACAACAGTCAGAGCCTTCCCTCCACTGATTTGTAATCACATGGATGCGAACCTCTCGTTCATCAGGGAGTATCCCCACACCTACCCGACGCCACTCACCCTGGACAACTCCAGAAAAGTAAAGATTACAACTATAGAGCCCAACTATATCCAGACGCTAAAAACCAGAATCTTGCCCGGAAAGGTCCTCTGCCAGGTCTGGCTCCAGATGGGGATCCCAGTTTCAATCCCAAGACGTTCCCAGATCAGTTGAGATATGTAATCCCTCCAGACAATTCTGGGTCTACCCCTCAGTTTCCTCCCATCTGGCCATATCCAGCAAACCTCTAAAGCGGGCCCTTTCCCGTTTTTTAAGGGAAAGAGAAGTTAGAGAGCGCAACCAGGTGATGCATCTCAAGTTTCCAAACTTGGTTGTAACAGCCAGTAAATCCCTTCTGGAGAATGACTTTTGCTTTGGTAAGAGATCCAACTCTGAATATGACTGAGATTCTGGTGGGACTGCCTCAGGTGAAGCACAGTCAGCTTTATCTGAGTGCACCATCTCTTTAAATGAGATGTTTGCAACATAGGCAGCTGGAGATCCCTGTACAAATCTCCCTTACGACTAAACGGTCTGTCACTTCAAGGAATTAAAGTTCAAGTTACCAGATAAAGAGACTGTATTTAAAGCCAAACACAAACTGTGGGAACAGTGAGTGAATGAAGGGATATATAATCTGTTTCAAATATTATAATGGATTTGGGGTGAGACTGAACTTGGGCCTTCATTCTCCCAGCTGGAACAAGATCACCTATGTTTGTTTTTGAGTTTGAGCATTATTTCCCAATTGAAAAAAAAAGAAAAAGACCCATGGACATGGAAGGAATGGATCCGCAACCTATTATGTACACGTTGTCTTAAGTGAACTTGTTCGTGCTGGATGAAAATCAACCGCTTAAGGTTGTAAATGACAGTGGCATCTTTCATCTTTCTTCATTAAAGTGAAGGTAGACTATCCTGACATTGCTGCAAAAACACTGAAGACTGTACTTTCATTTCCAACGTCCTATCTCTGTGAAGCAGGATTTTCTTCAGTGACAGCAAACCAAACAAAACTAGATGATCGCAAGCAATCATAAAGGGGTCCATGCCATAACAAAGTTGTCCCTGAGAAAAGTTGTCTACCCCTGTAGACGTAATGTCATGCAACTTGGGCGTCTACACAATATGTTACAGATTGCGTATGTCTAATTTCATTTTTTCAAGTTAGCTAGTTGTTAGCTAGTTGTTTCTAGGGCACAAGGTTCTCGAGATATGAGCCAAAACGTAAACTGACTTATTATAGCTGTAGGCATGTGTATTTTCACCTTGGCAAAGTGGAATGGCAGGACTTCTACCAAGTTACCAGGTTGATGATGCCTTTCACCCTTTCGTTTGTCCTGGCCAGAAATTTGTAGGTACACAGAAAATTAAGGTGAAGGCAAAGAAGAAGAATAAAAAAATCGCAACAAAAACAATAGGGATCCTGCAACTTTGTTTACATGGACCCCTAATTATAGACTACACTGGGCACAAAGAACACACTTCAAGTGTGCCCATCACATACAATGGGACGGTTTCTCTGCTGGTAAACAAGCTCAGGGTTCAACAATTTTTGGAATTGCTGTTGAGGCAACCAGCCATACAGCAAAATCTTGCTGTACTCCGAAGGGATTCAAAGCAGTAACCCCACAGTTCTGAGTCCACATCTCTAACCATTTGTTAATAGCACTGACCACTTCCGACGAGGAACACACCACAAAAGCAGCAGTTTTGGGGATCCTCTGATCCTGCTTGCTTCAAGTCAACTAGGAACTATATGCATAGGGAAATACTGTTAGCCCAAAACCGAAATGTACAGGAAAAACCATGTCTGAATCTAATGGCAGATAAAAGTAAAAAAAAAAAAAAGACTTGAATTACAGATATTTGTTGGATGATTTCTTTCTTCTTGCTTGTAATTTACTACTTCCTATTAAATTATTATTATCATTATTATTAAATTATTTAAGATAATTCTTAATAATTGAGCATTTGTACGGGGCAAGAAATGATTTAATGATTTGTCTGCGCAGAGGTATGAAGGTCATCGAGAACAGGGCTCTAAAGGATGAAGAAAAGATGGAGCTCCAGGAGATTCAGCTGAAGGAGGCTAAACACATTGCAGAGGAGGCTGACCGGAAGTATGAAGAGGTTAAATTTTTTGTTCTTGTCTATTGGAATGTGCAATTTTATACCGATGTTGACTGAGATGCTCTTATGCAGCTTATGTTACTGAAGAAACTGCATCAGAGAACTTCTGTCCTGCCGCAGAATTTGAATGGTCAGCAGTACAGACAATGTTAAAACCATAGAGTTAGCGTTTGAAATGTAATAGCTTCCCATTGACCAATAGATGAACGTTAAGTAACACTGACTAATCAAATTAACTATAGTCCACAAAAAAAATGTTACTGTTGACTGGATGTATTATTATTAATGTGCAAATCTATGACTTACACCAAACAAGTGTAAACTGATATATATTAATATATGTATATATATGTATGTTTTATCCAGGTAGCTCGTAAACTGGTGATTGTAGAAGGAGAGCTGGAGCGTACAGAGGAGAGGGCAGAGCTGGCTGAGGCGTGAGTGTGTATATCATGCCCCCAACACCTATATTGTTTTCTTTGTTTTGTTTTTGTTAAGGATAGCTGTTTTCCATTTGATCATTTTCCTGGAGCACTGCTTCCAGTAACGTCAGGTAGTGTAGTGATGCAACTGGCAGGGTTTATAACAGATTATGCCTTTTCATTACAGCAGTGAATGAGCATCATAGTATTCAACAGCCAAACAAAGACACAGTAAAAGTAATATTGCCCTCATTCAAACAGGAATTAATCAAATCCGAACATCTGTATTAAGGTTTCCACACCGTTAGAAATTCTTGATGATGTAAACATGGCTCCATTTCCTTGCCTAGTCCCAGTTTATTTTTGAATTTTCATTGATCTGACCTTTTCCTCTTAAAACTTAAAAACTGCTCCCTAGCTCTTGGTCCCATTTTGCATAATGAATACTTCTTTTAATAATTGCTCATGTTTTTATGCCAATACTTCTGGAATACTTTGGTAACGTAAAAGCAGGTCCCTAATGGGATGATTTCAAACTGGGAGAACTGCTTTCACTATTTTTGTTTTGGTAAAACCACTTATAATTTGTGCTCATAAGTAAGCAGTGTAAAGTAAGCAGTAATTTGATAGCCTTACTTCTCTCTATTTCTCTCCTTTCACTGATTTCAAAACTAAACAAGTAAATGTGCTGAGCTTGAAGAGGAACTGAAGAACGTCACCAATAACCTCAAATCTCTGGAGGCACAGGCAGAGAAGGTAGGACAATGACAATGTACTCAGACCAAGATGATGCAGTATGCTTTTAATTTTAGTTTACAAATTAAAATGAGAACTATTAAAAATGCGCGTCCTATGCTGCTTTACAAAGTAAAAAATGTTGAGTGACTCTGAGTGGCTGTGGTAGAGCATGTTGTCAATGGGGTTAGAGGTTCAGTCCCTAGGACATCCACATGCCAATGTGTCCTTGCAAGACACTGAACCCAAAGGTAATCTTGATGGTAGGCAAGCACTATGTGTGGCAGCTCTGCAGTCACTGGTGTGTGGTTGTGTGCCAAATGGTGTATGATAAACATTTGAAAACTGCTAAAATAAAAAGGTGCTTAAGTGCAGACCATTTACTATTTACTTTGAAAGAGAACAAAATACACTTTGATTATATTATCTGCACAAGGGGACCCATCCATTCGTCATACCCATGTATCTTTGGGATCCTGGGATTTTCTCAGGGTGCTTGGAGACATTGCCCAAGATGCTGGGCAAACCCTTTACTTGCCACTGTTTTATAACTAGTTTTTTATGTCAACAAACCTATGCAGGCCTAGGGAAATATTTGCTGAAGGCCCAAGCCATTATGTTTGAAC
The DNA here is from genome assembly GCA_030220025.1 of Chelon auratus. Classification (NCBI taxonomy): domain Eukaryota; kingdom Metazoa; phylum Chordata; class Actinopteri; order Mugiliformes; family Mugilidae; genus Chelon; species Chelon auratus. The sequence goes on from JASGAT010374631.1 coordinate 16,405, forward strand.
CTAGAACCTTCTTGCCAAACCAGTGTACCAATGTGACAACCCACATAAGAACCAGTGATAACATCATAGAACTGCCTCTAAATAATATTGTTTCTTATCACAGTACTCTCAAAAGGAGGACAAGTATGAAGAAGAAATCAAGATCCTGACTGATAAGTTGAAAGAGGTAAGACTTTAAATATTTTTTTTAGAAACTGTAATCCCTCTAGGGTGGCACAGTGTCAAGGTGGTTAGCACTGATGTTTCACAGCAAGAAGGTCCCGGGTTCCGCGTGGGTTCTCTCCAGGTACTCCGGCTTCCTGCCACCATCCAAAGACATGCTCATTAGGTTAATTGTTGATTCTAAATTGGCCGTAGGTGTGCATGTGAGTGTGAATGGTTGTCTGTCTCTCTGTGTTAGCCCTGTGATAGACTGGCAACCTGTCCATGGTGTACCCTGCCTCTCGCCCGATGACAGCTGGGATAGGCTCCAGGAACGAGCGGTTACAGAAGATGAATGAATGAATTAATGTAATCCCTCTGTTGATATATGTTTCGATTCAAATCCAAGCTATTCAAGCAACCTTAGACGTTTTCAGGAATAAGTTTTGAGAGTTTGTCATGCTGCAAATTCTGTCACAAATTGTTCACCTCAGATGTTGACCAAACACAAGGTGTTTTTATTTTATCTCAGGCTGAAACCCGAGCTGAATTTGCTGAGAGATCTGTGGCCAAGCTGGAGAAGACTATTGATGATCTGGAAGGTGAGGCGCTCATTCCACTTTTTCACAATGCTCCTAAATACCCCCATTAAACACTTTAAAATCACAAACTGTCTAGAAAAAAGAAGCACCAGTACAAACCTATAAATTGTACGATGTTTAAATCAAATTTAAATACCAACCAATGTTCGGTGATGTTTAATCACATGAAGTAATGATAATGATAATCCACAATTCTAAAAAATATTATTTTTTTACTTTTTATTTGCCTGTGTTTCATATTGTGTGGGATTTGTGCAAACTACCTTTTTGGGTTATAAAGTGAAGTACTGAAACATCTTGCCACCACCGTTCTGCTTTTTAAAGGTGTGAATAACAAAGGCATAATTATCTATCTATTTAATTATTGGCCGTCTTCTCCCTCAAATTTTTATGAGCTGGAATGAGCTATGGAACATGTCATCGCCACATTTAGCAACTGAAACAATCCAAATAATTGCGGCAACAGCTTTATTCTGAAAGAATACACAATTCTTGCTTCTGCAGAAGTAAATATTTCTTGTAATTCAAGTAAATCACATTGATAAGCGGTTGGTGAGGCAGTCTTAAAAACAAGCAATTGCAAGTTTAAGACTAGATGATCGCAAGCGATCATAAAGGGGTCCATGCCGTGGCGAAGTCGTCCCCAAGCGAGATGTGGAGGCATAAGTCACCAGTAGCGCCCCCTATAGACCGTATTGCACGAAACTTGATGGGCTTGTAAGGAGTCATCCACAGATTATTATTGTCAAATTTCAAGCAGATTACTGTGGTGGTTTGCGAGATATAAACATGTAATCATTGTAGCGCCACCTACAGCCCCGAATTTCACAAAACTTAGCATGATTGTATGCAAGCATATTACAACAACGGTTGCTAAGTTTCATAAGGATTCGGTGAATACTGCCTTAAAGTCATATGAAATGTTTCTGTGTAACCTGTAGCGCCCCCTGTTGATATAATGTCACACAACTTAATGGGCGTCTACACAATATTTTACACATTGTGTATGGCAAATTTCATGAAGTTAGCGATTGCAGTTTATGAGATATTGAAATGTTGCTTGTGTAGCGCCCCCTAGAGACCACGGGTCACAAAAGTTGGGGTGCTTATACAGAATCATATTATTACCAATGATCTGAAGTTTGATTAAGTTTGGGTATATACTTCACAAAATATTAGCTTTGGAGTTGTGGCACGCTATAAAAATTAATTAGCCATTAACTTTCTAATCAATAACCCTGCTAATTGTCTTTCGAGAACTTTTCATTATCTTTGTCCATAGATGATACATGCCAAGTTTGGTTAGAATTGGATGAATGGGCTAGGAGTTGATTTTGCTTTGAGGAGCAATTTTTTCAAAATGGCAGACAGAAATTAGCGTGGCCTAGTCCATTAAAAGGAGTCCATTAAGATGAGAAAAAAATTAGTTTCTAAGGCACACATACAAACATACATAGGGTTATTATAGCATCACCTAGCTGTAGGTATGTGTATTTACACCTTGGCAAAGTGACATGCCAGGACTTCTACCAAGTTTGATGCTTTTGGCCTTTGCAGTTAGTCCTGAGCAGACACTTTTAGGGAAAAAGAAAAAAACAAAGGCGAAGAAGAATGATACAAATCACAACTAAACAAATACTAATTATTATTATATTACTGGAAGTACAAGTAACCAAGTTTGATTACAGCAATTGACTGGAATGTTAATCTCACTATATATATGTCCCTCCCTCCTCCCCCCCATTACATTTTCAGTGTTTCTCAACATACAGAACAAATTAGATCCATTGTTCGTCACTTTAATCGTGGAAATCTGGGAGAAAGGAAAGCTGCTCTAACACGAAACATAATAATGCTAACTAAAAAATAACTCAGAAAATATATAAATATATATTTAATTATATATATATTCTATATATTTTATTTTTTGTATATATCTTTTTTCAAATTCATTATTGTTGTTTTTGTATATATTGCCAAATTCGGCACTACTGTGACAAAGAAATTTCCCAAACATGGGAGAAATAAACAATAAGAAACATACACTGTTCAAGCATAACATTATGACCATGACCATGAACATGTGCATTTGAAAAACAGTGGTTGGTTGCATTTACAACCTGGTGTTGGTACAGCAGCTTCAGACACCTCCAGGTTAAAAAGGGTTTCTAAATATCAGCCCTGATGTAAAGGGACAGTATAGAACAGAAATGAATTGACAGCTCTGATTTTACCTCTCCCAAAGCCTTCCCAACATGCATTAATATATATTTTATTTTACATTATTTTTATTTTCAAACAGAACTGCAATTCCACAGTTCTAATTTCAATCTCTCTGTATTAAATGTGTTTTCTTTTGCAACACACACCTTCCCTGTGCTGTGTGTGTGTGTATATATATAGATGAGCTTTATGCACAAAAACTCAAGTACAAAGCCATCAGTGAGGAACTGGACCACGCTCTCAATGACATGACCTCTATGTAAGTAGGAATATGTGTAATTACTGTGAGAATAAATGTTCATTACAATTTTTAACATTACTTTATGTAAAAGTCATTTTGCTAATTTAAAAAGGCATTAGTTATGACAATCTTGATTTCTTCCTAGAAAATTTGATAAATACCCATTTGTAGCATTGTTGCAAAGGGTCAATTAAGACATATGTTTCTTCAACACTGTCTCTTGTTTGTTTTGATTGCAGTTAAACATTCAGAAGCACAAGCTGTCATGTGACCTTAACTGCTGAACATTGAGTCTTCACTCGTCTTTGAACTTATGTGTCAATTCTGTGCCGTACCACTGATAAACAAGAGCTGGAAGAAAATGCTTGAGTCAGTACATTTGTGTCCATACCCGTGTTTGTTATTTAAGGTTTTACTGTTTTGTTTTTTGCAATTAGCTATTAGCTATACATTACCCAGTCCCTGCAAGAGGCTTGTAGTATTCACTTAGGACCAGTTGATTGTGACATGGGGATTTGGTGTGTGTATGTATTAATGAAAAGCAAATGCAAAGTGGAGCGGGTGATTTGTTGAGAGTTTCGTTTCGTTATAGTTACAAGAAAATTCTCAATATATAACAAAATAACTCAAATCCAGAACTCAGTTCTATACTGATACTTCAGGAACTTCATCTTCCCTTGTAATTATAAATGGTAGTGGTGGTGTACAATTTTTTTATTGCTACTTCCAAAGAGACCTCAGATGGGGATGAATATGCTGGCATTAATACCTAATGACTCTTGTGTATGAGTCATATGTTTTAAAAGCGGATGTTTAAAAAGAATATGGGGTGTTTATGCAGAAATGTTGAAGCACTTAAAATTAAAATGTGATTATTAGTTTAGTAAACCGATTCATTTTAAATTAGATTAATTATGCTCCATTTTTACTTCTCTACTTCTCACCCTAGACAAATTACCACAAAGCTAAATTTCTGTCCTGTCTTGTCCTTGTCTCATCGCATATTGTGTGTGTGTGTGTGTGTGTGTGTGTGTGACAGAGAGAGAGAAAAAGAAACATAACATCATCAACATATCCATAAACAGGTTTGTGTATTTTCTGCTATTTCAGGCCCCTATTATCCATCACATTTGCAAAAGTCCAACTTCGTCAGTAATTTGTGCACGATGTGGTGATGAAATTGAAGGCTATTGTGGTTCATTTGTGATGCTTTTGTTTGTCTGGTATTCCTCAAATCTAAGGTAAGCGTATAAAACTGATGTCAGTAAATCCCTTATAGTCATCCATAAACTGAATTTAAAATGACACTGCTCCTCATATTAGCAATATATCAATTTTAAGTTCACATTAAGGTTATCACTGCTTAAATATTTGGACAGATTGCATATTGTTGCTTTGTCAACTTGAAGTTCAGCGACAGTGTGTTGATAATGATATATCTTATATATACACCTGTTACAGTGGTAGTATGGCTATTATCTGACAACAACTTTTCAGCCTATTGGGAGGAGGTGGAGATGTTGTCTTCATGGTGCTGAGACAATGGAAGATCCCCAAAACTAAAGAGGAGGACTGAGCATTCCCAGGAGAGTGAGTTGTTACAAGTGAGCCGGAGAGCACATCTTCTGGCTCTGGTTGCCAAATGGTAAAATAGGTAAGGCAGCACCTAACATTCACAATTTCTGCAGCGCTGCTAAAGAACTTCTAGGACGCTACCATCTAGTTCATGCACTCTGGTAGCATCGCAACAGAGTGGCCTCTCTCTGGGAAGAGCCTCCACCCCGTCATAGCCAAGACAAAGAGAATGAAAATGAGCTTTGGTAACACTTTATAATAACTGTGATAATAACTGTGATGATAACACTATGAAATATTAGTAAAGCATTGGTAAATACTTAATTGATTATTTATAAAGCATTGCTCCTACATTAATATACATTAGTAGCAGTTCATAAATGTAGTTGCTTTCTTTTAATTCAATAGCATTTATATAACATGTTTAATAATGGTATTTCCGTACTTTACAAATGAACAGGGACATCTCAGATGAAGACGCCTAGGATGACCATGGTGAGGTGGAGATAGGGAGGAGGAGTGTTGCGCATTGAATAGCCTGCAGATGAAGCGCATGATTTTAAAGCACAGGGATGAGAGAATGATTGGCTGGTAGAGGGCGGGTAAATACACTGCCTGGCCAAAAAAACAAAACAAAACTGCATAATTGATGATGATTGGCTAAGGTAGAGTAAGATTTCATGGTAAGCCAATCAGCGGCAGGGCAGTGTTCAGTTGGGCAGTTGTTGTTTACACACAAACGTGCATATAGCAGTATCACACAAGCGATCAGAGGTAGCCTGCAGCAGTTCAGAGCATTCAGAAGTAAAGTTGCCATTTTCAAGGTGGAAGTATAGGCACTACTTTAACCTCACTGAGGTAAAAGGCAAGGACGTACACATGAAGTGTACATACGCTCAGAAAAACAATCTAATTCTACGTATTTAAACATATATATTTTTTACGCAATAGTTACTTTCCCTGGTAACTAGTTATAGTGGAGTAATTCAGTTACTATCTCAGTTACTTTTTGGGAGAAGTAACTTATAACTATATATTTTTTAATTATTGTTTTTTTTAAAGTAATGTGCCCAACACTGCTAATCAGTGAGACTAACTGGAAAAAAAAGGCTTCAATTTGCTAGGGAGCATAAAGATTGGACTCTGGAGCAATGGAAGAAGGTCATGTGGTCTGATGAGTCCAGATTTACCCTGTTCCAGAGTGATGGGGGCATCAGGGTAAGAAGAGAGGCAGATGAAGTGATGCACCCATTTTGCCTAGTGCCTACTGTACAAGCCTATGGGGACAGTGCTATGATCTGGGGTTGCTGCAGTTGGTCAGGTCTAGGTTCAACAACATTATGTGTATTTATTTATTTCAGTAGTTAAGTGCACTTCGTGCGCGAGACCGAAAGATCTATCTACGTCGCAAAATAGCACGAGTAATCTATTGCAACATTGAAGTTAGTGAAAAGAAAGCAAACTGAGGACAAGAGCGGAGACAAAACAAAGCAGTTAAAGTTAGCTTTCTCCAGTTCCGTGATGCCACTTGAACTTCAAAAAGTAAGGAGACTTGTGGCAGAGTATGTGGGTGAAGACATGCAGCCACTGTCAACAGTGGAGTCTCCAGCTTTTAGAAAGCTTGTCAGCAAGATCCCCGTCCAGACTAGCAATGACAAGGTAAGCCTCAACAGGTTCATTGTTACTGGGCTATAGGCTATAATTATAAATAGCCATCAGAACAGCGACATAAAGTCAATGCGTATCCAGATAAAACATACAAAACGTCTGTTAAACACAATAAACATTAGCAGGACACTTGTTTTATGGGATGCTCCAACAACACCAGAGGATCTGATGGCCACAACCTTAGCAATGACAAATCGTCTATCGCCAGTCAGAATCAGAATCAGACTTAATTGGCCAAGCATGTTTACACATACAAGGAATTTGCTTTGGTCCAAAAGAATAGACCGAGGCTACCCTCCGTGGAGCCATCTTGGAAAACTGGGGGCAGGAAAGGGGAGAAAATCAAGAGGAGAGAAGAGGAGAAAAAAGCAGCTCCCAGACTACACTCCTCTGGGGGGCCTACAGTGTGGGACCAGGAAAAAACCTCAGCAACATAAGCACATATGAGCACACCTCACGACATAAGAAGTCAAAACAACTTGCACCGGGGAAGGGGAAAGGGGGGTGGAGGTGTTCCAGCGTAGACAGGCATCCCCCGGCCACAGTCAACTACGGCGCAGCCTTCGGACCCCGCCTGTTGCACTGGATGGGTAAAGCTGTGAAGGTGTGGGACTGGGGGTAGGGAGGTGAATTGCATATGTGCATGTGTGTGAGTGTCCTTGTGCACATGTGTGTACATAAGCCTGGAGAGTCGCTTCGTCTAGCCTCCCAGTCAGTGACTCAGTTTGCAGGATGTCATCGTGATAACACAGCAGGTTGCCATGGAGATGTCCCTGATTGGGTCCCAGACGAAGTCAACCATCAACAGGTGTCCATGAAGGAAGGGAGGCAGGGACTGCTGGGTTGTCTGAGCTTATTGTGGGAGCAATCACAACTCGATTTGCTGCAACAATTGATTCCAAGGCTGCACTGCTAGCTTCTGTCTCACTGCCCAAGTTTAAGCTGCGCTGGGTAAAAGAGGAAACCATAAGAGACCACATCACTTTCCTCCACAGAGGAGCCTGCAGCCCTGATGCCCGATGCCTCTCAGCCTGCTGCTGACTCTCCAAGTGAGGAGGACTTTTTCTCCTTTGATGAACAGGCCAGTGTCTCGGCTGATGCACCCATGACGGCTGAAACAGAGGTAACATCTTACTTAAATTCTACCCTTGTGATGGAAAGCCTCTAGCCTGGCTGACGCGACTGCACATCTCAATGAGATGCTGGTCTGGAAACTACGTGTTCATTTTCTCGTATTTGAGGCGTGGTTTTTACAAATGCCTAGAGCCGTTTATTGGGCGCTACGAATGTCTATCAAATGCGCCTGGTAATTCCCATGCTG
>JASGAT010374635.1:805-14285 GCA_030220025.1 Chelon auratus
GAGTTAGATTGACAGAAACATGGATTTGGCTGTTGCTGCATCTCCTCCTCTTCTCCTGAAGTCTTTTGGTTGTCCTCAGCTACACTGGCTGACAAGAGCAGCGAGCTTTGATTGTGCTGCCTCTCTCAACCCCTGCTCCTCTGTTGCTGCATATGCTTGAAATGAAACACAGTGATGTTATAGTAAAGTAATAATAAAGAAAAAGTTCATGCATTTGTAAAATAGTCTTAATCTTTTTATTTTTGCCCGGAGTTGGCGACGATATGGTAAATATGCTTCGAGCAGCTGGCAAACCTAGCTCAGCACAAGACTAGGAATAGGGTTTGGCCACAGTTAAGAAAGTCCAGTCATCACAGCAGGGAAAGCAGATGTGTATTAAGATTAGAGACTTTTAGCAGTTAGCACTCAAAGCCAAGAAATTATTGTGTAAAGAACTTGGTCTCCATGAAATCAATTCGGTGTTGTTGGTTGTTTTTTTTATACATTACCAACACATTTTACCTCACATACACTTTGGCATAGCCCAAAAAATACATTCTAATATAACACTCCTGAAGTTCCCCTTCATGATTGTTATAAAGTTCAGTTTATGCTGAAACAGCGTTAGAAAGGTGGTAATTCAACTGTATGACCATTCATTGTTGAATACTACAGCAACCTTCATGAAGTTAAGATTTAGCGCAGGTCTGTGTGATGAGCTGACGAGAGTGTATACGCCTGTGTCTGGCCCAGCAATGACCAAATATATATTGGTAAGTAGTCGTGTTGGTATTTTATAGATTCTCATTTCCTGGAAAACTGTTTACTATTCACTAATCTTTATCCAGGGAAACGTTTCCTTGATTTGTCATGCCTCTCCCTCCCCATGTGTCTCTCCTTCGCCAGCATTTTTGGTGACAGGGAGTGACCAACATAGCTCTGCACTTGAACAGCCATTTCATTGGCTTTTTATGTGCTGGTGAAATTTTGTACACGTTTGAATGAGCCAGTCTGACCAGTCTCGATAGTTTTCAGTCTTGCTAAGTTTGCCGAAACAGTTCTTGTCAGGAAACCCAACTCACATTTTAAATTTTTACTCATTTCATGTCTTTTTTTCCCGTTTTAATTATACTTATACTTAGATAATTGATTTTTTATTGCCATCAGCTAGCATCTCAGGCTGATAAACAGTGTCTTCTTTTTTTCATTTAGGTTCGGTTAGGTGTTCATGTGAGTGTGAATGATTGTCTTGTCTCTCTGTGTTAGCCCTGCGATAGACTGGCGAACTGTCCAGGGTGTACTCCGCCTCTCGCTCGATGACAGCTGGGATAGGCTCCCAGCCCGAGCCCACGACCCTTCATAGCACCACCGTTTACAGAAGATGAATGAATGAACGAATGAATGACTATTAGAGGGTGATTACTCCATGTTAGATGGTGTCATTTACTCAGAGAAGATGAGGAGTAGAGAATGAGTCACCTCCATCAATTAATGTAATATATATGTCGATGAGGGGTACGGTTGGGATATTTGCTGTGTGTCTGTGAGTAACAAGTTTTTTTTTTTTTTTTAATGAAAAGTGGTGTTTCTTACACATGTAATTATTTCTATATTGATTCGTCAGCATCTTAGGGAATAGTTTTTCGTGAAATATATCCCTGTAATGATAACTCGTCTCAATTGCAATCATGAAAGAAAATCATTACAAGAAAGACCCCCTAGGGGAATGTGGAAGATAGCGTGTTGATCTGAGTGTCCAAGTGTGTGTGTATATATATATATATATATATATATATATACAGTATATATGTGTGTGTGTGTGCAAATGTTTGTACAGCAGTGTGCGTTCTCGCTTGCTGTAGTGTTTGCAGAACATCCCTCCACGGTGACACTTCCTCATGTCTTGCAGCAACAAGGAGGCACTTGATCTCATGTATGGGCGGTGACTGATGGCTGTTTTCCTCTTTTTCTCTCTCTCTTCTTCTGTCCCTCCTTCCCCTTCCTTCCCCTTCATTCTTCTCTTCTCAGGCTGTGAGGACGGGGGAGGGAAGATGAGACCTCCCAGCCCTCTGCTGATCCTGCTGTACGTCACCCTGTCCAAGAGTGTAAAGGTGGTCTCCAAGAGAGGCTCAGGTAGTTTATGCGCTTTCTTCTCCTACGTCTTGTGTGGCTCCCAGTCTGAAGAACTGTGCATGCGCATGCGATGATGTATGTCAACGGCTGTTTTTATTAATGTGTGCTCCAGTGTTTTCTCTTACGGTGGCCGCCAACCATCTATAGCTGGCGCCGCTGTTGATGCGATTTGGGGACTTCTGGTGGATTTTATTGATGTAATTTAATTGTTGTTGTGTAGTGCTTTTGTACACTCAACACAGTCTTAAACTCATATTTCTGTAGTTATTGTTAAAATTGGATTCCGTTTTAGCTTGTGATAAAAAATATTATACCCATGATTTTGCAGTTGCTACTATAAAACACTGGTATGTGTTTTATAACACATGCTTAAAAATATTATTAAGAAAGATGATAGGCAGGTAATTGCAAAGGATGTAGCTCTCACCACAATGGCAGAGCTGTTAATTTAGCAATAAACGCAGCTTCTTCTGATTGTGTCTCAGGAGCATGCGACTTAATGACAAGATATATTGTGTACTTCTAAGAATTAGCTAGACCTGCCTCAATCTAGAGAGAGTGACAGCTCCCAAATGATCCAATTTCTCAGTGACTGGGTCACCAGGGGTTAATGTGAAACTCATTTTGGCTCTAAATGCCAGCAAATTGAACATCAATTGTGAACAAATGCAAAGGTCGCAAGAGAAAATGGAGAGCGAAAAGACTGAAAGTAGAAACTTTTCATGGACATGAATACTGGGGAATTAAGGAGGCTGTTAAACCATTGTGAAGACAAGCTGCTGCTCCGGGGCAACAGCAGGCCTTTTATTGCTATTTCATGCAGAAATTATTTGCAATGATCAGTAAATCACAGACGTATGTATAATACTTAAGAAGTGTTGTTGTTTTTTTATCATATCATGATGATAAATGTTGGACAACCTTGTAAAGTTTGCAGTGTTTTTTTAGTCTTTTCATTGTAACATGACTGAGGCCAGGAAAAACAAGCTATTACCAAAGACAGAGTGAAACATCCAACTTGCTATATGTGCCGCTGGTCATCAGTGATTTAGCCTTAATGTTACTCCCCTGGTTTATAAAGTCGTTTCAAGAATCCAGAGGGGCAATAGCAGCACAGCCCAAGAAGGCGGCTGAAACAAGCACAGATGACTGTGAAAAGGGCACCACGGAGGCACACATTTCCCTTCATCAGCTGCATAATATCTGCCTGCTGTGTATTGCATAACTTTTGAGGCTCGCAATAAAAAAAAATAAAAATTCAATGAGGCTGACAAATGAAAAAGAACATGAAGAGGAGGAAGATGAACTGGACAAGAGGAGAAACTTTGATCTTGGGTCGAGAATAGTCATGAGATTCAGAATACATTGTGTGTAGACTTAGCTTGGCAAAGTAAAAGTACTTAAAATGTTCCAGACAAGGTGCAGTTCCTTTGCTCTTTATGCTTCATATGCAACCACCTTTACTTTAAATAATTCAGAAAATTTAGTGCAGACATAACACAACGTACTTACTTACAGAGTACGCCTTGTGGTTGGGTCAAATCACGTTCACCCCGTACTTGACGTGACTGGAAAGAGACCACTTTTTGTGTTTTGTCCACACTATGGAAGGACGGTAATTTGGCCAAAAAGGTAAAACAAACTAAAGTCAATCATTAAAAACAGGGTAGGCCCTAAGGCTTTGGCTCAATATGTCCAAAACCTACCTGCCAATTACTTCAGTGTCCTTCAAATGTAAACCACAAGGGGCTACTAACAAACTGAAGAGCAGACCGACCTGCATGCATGCATTCGTTCAAGGGATGAGATTTAATGTTGCTGTTGTTGTCCTTAAAAGACTGGACAGTCTTACATATATAAAAACACTTGACGCCAATCATGTAAGCTGTATTTGGTTAAAATGAAACCTCATCCAACAGTACTGTTATCAATCATACTTTCATCAGACCTGTAAGAATAGTTAAACAACATCAATGCAATGTGATCTGTCTGCAGATTTCAGTGCAAAATGTATTTATTAAACAAGACAAGCTTCCTGTGAGAATACAGGAACACAATGACTAATCCAATGGACGATGACCTTTCTATTTTTCAACTGTTTAGCTGTCTCATTAATGATATGTGTTATTGGAACTGTAGGTCTTTGAATGCATATGTATGCAAATGTACGTGGTCACTCAAGTGCACGTGTGCGCCTACACACACACACACACGAGCTGTGGTTGTAGGCTTGGGTCCATGGAGCGTTTCCACATGGATCAAACCCAGGACAGCACATCAGATCAATCAAGAGGGTCCTCTGGGCCCTTCGGTCAGATATCGATAGCAGTAAAGTCAATATTACCTCCCAAGTGTGGGGTCAAAGGTGATTGACTGTCACAGTGCAGTTTGGCTATTTAATGCCACTTTGAAAGGCTCTTCTGCTTGCCTGAAAGATTATAAATGGAGGCGCATGGAAAATCAAACGAGAACACATAAAACTTGCAACTGGGACATGGACAACTGCCATGTAGTCTCTCCTTGTCTTTTCCTCTGACACATATACGGGGATGAAAAGACATATGCAAACATGTGTACATGCGAATATAAAGTACAAAAAATGTGCACACAAAACAATGAAACACACATAAGCAATGACTGGTACTGTATAAATAAAAAACAAAAAGTAAATTGTTTCATTTAAAAAAGGGAAAATTAAGCCAGATGTGGATATGTGAAATGCTAATTCCTCTACATGCAAATAAAGTATAATTTAGTGTTCACATATCTTGAGTAAAATATAATATTCCTCTACATGTTGAAGGACTGTGTGAGTGGTGTTAATTCACCTAACTTATTCCCTTTTTTTAATTTTTTTTTTGTTTCAGTAAATGTCCGCCATTTACTTTCTTTACCATACTAGTCTCTGACAAACTGCACGAAATGGAGGTTAGGCGTCAGCGTTAAAGATGAGATATAATGGGAAAAGAGATTAATTGGCTGATAAAGCCCCGAGTGGGTGATTGTTTTCTGGTTCAAAGGTTTGGGACATTTGTCTTCATGTGCCGGAGATGAAAGAGATGGAGCAGGTGGACTCTCATGGCTGCTATTAAATTTGCTTCGAGTGACCACCCATGGCCCCTTACACGGACCTAGGTCAAAGTCATTTATAGGTAGTTATCACACCATTGTTCTTTGAAACCGGAACTTTTGATCCGACTCAGAGAGGCGAGAGGAAGAGAAAGTTTGAGACAAAGAAAGAGACTTTTGCTTGGATTACTGTTGTAATGACTTGCTTGTGGGGCATTCCGCTTCAGCTGGGAATACTGTTGTTTCAGTCGGATTGTGGGAAGAGATGGGAATTTGACTCCGCAACCTTGAATAGCTACGAGTAAGGGATCAGCTGTGAGGGTTTGATTAGCCCCCAAGAGGCGCTGGATAGAGCAACTATTCAATTGATTTTTCCCTCCTGATGTCCGGGTGGCATTCCCAGTGTTGTAGCGCTCCACAATCCTATAATTATTCAATGTGGAGTATGCTTGGGCCTGTATTACCCGGGCTAATGACTTTCCCAAAGGTGAGGAGGCTGCATGTGTCTCTCTCACTCTTTGTGCCACGCTTATTTTAATGACCATTCAAGCTCAGCAGAATTAGATAACAAATAGCGTTGCCTATTTGTTGTTGTGTTTGTGTGCAGCTCTCTGGATGCATGGATGACACTCTGCTCACCCTGGTGTGATTGTGCAGTAGACTGACCAAGGCTATGCTGACACTGCATGAGATTCACTCCTAGGGACTTCGAGCAGTTCTCCGACAGAAACTAGCTGTCAGGGTCCATCCATCAGACTCCAATTGTCTCTTCTTGGTCCGACCCGGCCCGGTCCGACCTGAGTATGCCCGCTCCAGTTTCCCTGTTGGAGATATGCCCATAAAGATCCAGACTTTAATCAGACAAGACAGGGACTCTTTAACTGGGGTCTCAGCCTGTTCACAAACCCAATTACCAGTTTGCAGCAGACGCTAAGCCACACTTTTGGGACAAAACACAACACGATGCACCCTTAAACATTGTGTAATGTAAGATAACATGAAGGTCAGAATTATTACATGTGGTGTCTAAGTATTGCTGAAAGGATAGATGGATTAGATCAACAGAAAAGTACATTTACGATCATTCAGTTAGTCTTTTATCAGATAAAACTGTCAAGTATATTTGATAGTCACTCCTTTCTGTAATTAGATTTCATTTTTATGATTTCTATTTTCATGGCTGCTGTCAGACAGAAGATTTGATGACAATGTCTGTTCTGTTGTAACTTCCCATAGGAATATGGGATTTATGACCTAAATAGTTCATTTAAAACGTATACATTTTTAATAAGAAATATAGTTTTACATCTCGTATTTATTAATACAATAAAAAGAAGATCAAGGTTAGAATCCAGTCACAGGTTCTGAGGTTCTTGGCGCATTGTGGATTATCACGAAAGTCCAAGCACCAAGCTTCTTTCATCTCACTTTCCAGTGTATGAATCTGGAGCAGGCCTGGGATCAAAACGAAAAGCAAATTTAGAAACGTCCCCCCCTGGATCCTCTCAAACACCTATTGGCACCGCCACCGTTCACTGGACTGGATCAGAGTATCAGCCGAGATCAGTCAAGAAAATCATCACTGTGGGAAGTTGAGGGTGGAGTGGAAGTGGTTTAAGTCGGTCAGTCAACCAGAAAAACCCCTTTGGATTCGGACCTTGGGCAGCCAACATCCCCCTCCCAGTCTTTTAAAACACACTCGCTCTCAACCGAAGCAGTATCCTCCTTCCAATTGAGCTGAAGTCAAAAATGACATTATCTAGAGATGACACAACGTTCAGTAGCATGGGGACTTAGGACCAAATCCAAAAATCTCTGAAGAGTGGTCGCTCAGATCAAAGATTTCTGAAAGTAACTGTGATAAGTCTTGAACTTTATGAAGGACGATAGACAATAATGACAAAGGGACATGTCCAGCATCTCTTGGTTGATTGCAGTAGCTTATTACTTCTCAAACAACCGAGAACCCAAGCAGTCTTTTAGGTGACTCTCTCTCTTCAGACAACTCAACATTTTATCAGTTATTCCAACATAATTTCTGACTAATTTATTGTACACAGCCCTGTTTTAAATCCAAGAGGTCACAGTGAATAGCTTCACATTGTTCCAGGCACCAAATCTGTGTCGAGGAGGAGCCAAACTACTATGCTGAGTACTGCGCTCCTCATGCCCATCAGTCAGTGTCACCTGGGCGAAGGAGGAGTGCAGTGTATCATCATAAGAATGGCGTACGGGGGCGCAGTGTGTTTTGTCTTCTGCCCCAGACTCACAAGACAAACGGACAATAGCCCTGATTATGAATTGCTCACAGCTGCAACTCTGCACCATAACAGCCTCTGTTGTCTCCGCCGTCCCATACAGAGACAAAAGATAACCACTGTATGAACACTTTGTCCATTTATGCACTCCAAATGTCATAAGAGGGCCAGACAATACACATCACTAAACACATCCAAGGCCTGCTGGCCGGTCTGTTAGCTGGAATAATGGCTTTTAAACACAGCCTGCAGGGATGGGTGAACATGCTGCAGTGGAAAACAACAGTCTGAACTCGGCTCTAATACGAGAATCTGGCAACCTGTCTGTGTCTTACATTAAACCCAGGAGAGGCACTCTCTTGCCTAAAATACAGAAAGCGGAGTGCGCAAGTTATTTCAGTTGTGTTCAATGAGGTTATGTAAATAAATATACAGTATAACTGAAGAAAACACACATCAATATGTTATTTTCATGTCTTTATGATTTAATAACCTCTTTCTTTCACCTTTCTGAATCACAAATGCCACAAATAAAATGTCTAAAGGTTATCAGCAACATACAAAGTACAAATATTTGTTTTGTTATTAGGATATCTTCCAGAAATCCTTTCAGTATTAATTACAGTTGAATGCCCCCTGTTCACACTAAAATTTGTTTAAATGCAATTGAGTCCTCCCCCAAAATAAACATGGGAGTTTATTGAGACATGTAAAATCTAAGATAATCAGGCCAGAAACAGCTGCGGCATAAAAAGGTTCATCTTTTTTTATTTTTATGCTCTTTTATTTTGATATGTGGAATATTTGTAAAAAGAAAAAATAATTTACAGTTTTATAATTATCATAATTTTATACTATATATATATGTCAGTGAACCTCTAATGCTCAAAAGAGCTATGGTTTGTCCCTTTGCTCAGTGCGTATTGATGTGGATGTGGTGGTTTAAATTTTAAAAAGAAGAAGAAAGGAAATGACTATATTAAAAACCACTGCAGTCAGCTTGTGTCTACATACGCTGATATGACGGGGAATTGCCATCAAATGATCCCAGCAGGGGATGTTAGGAATGTATATGTGTGTGTGTGTGTGTGTGTGCATGCACTATGTGATTGTATTCATGTGACTTGCGATATCCCAACCTTGGCCTCTTGCTGTTTCTCTGAGCGAGGATAAAAAGGCGATACAGCCAATATTCTAGATGACTCTGCAAAGTCCCCGCTCCAAATCCCTGATAAGAGCCCGCCATGGATAACTGTAAATCTGACATGGCCCCAAGGCAGTGTGGGGGATGAAGTCTGCGGCACTGATGCCTGAATAACCGCTCGATGAGTGTGAGAACAGGAATCCAAAACCCAGTCAGTCAGTCTGTTAATTTATTTGTCAAGGTGCTCCCCTCTTCATGTTACATAGCTTTCTACCTCAATTTCTCAAACACTTGAAAACTGAAATGTGCCCGTCTATATTATTCCTCTGTCAAGTAGACGAGCTAAATAATATACACGACTAAGATGTAGAGGGACCTTGCCTCTACTTGTCATGCCTGTCTCATACCCCCGGGGCGTCCTGGATGCTCGTGTTGAACATTCATCCCTCTCATTTCTAGGGCAGGAAAAGAGCGTAATAGTTTATTGACAGATCAACTGTCCGCTTCCACATCCATACACGCTAATATATGACTGTAGCCAGCCTCAAGTTAAAAGACCGATCACTCTGAATATTTAACTCACCGCTTCTATAGCAGTTTCAGCCTCCTTCCTGGCTCTCCCGCTCTCTATCTTTGTCTTTTTTTCTTTCTTTTTTTTTGCATCACATTACTAAGCCAATTGCATTTGATGCTCATTAACAATGCTACGCTCGCCCTTGGTGCATTATCTTGGTGCGAGCCGCGTTGCACGAGTGTCAAACTAAAGATGCATCGATGATAAGCAGAAAATATTTTCACCTGTATTAACACACACGAGACATTTATTTGGAAACCTGCCGACACACTGGAGGAAATGCGAACTTTTTATAAATATATAAATAAATGCTGTATATTCGTTAGCGTGTAGTTTCATGCATGCCCCACTGGTGTCCATTCAAATGTCAAAAATATATACGTGTGTGCATGCAGGTGATAAAAAAAACCCAAACAGAAGTAGGACACACTGGAAATTTTTGTTTATTGTTTCCTGTTGGCTCACAACACACACAACGATGCACTGGCTGTCCTGGCCTGGTCAATACCTCTCTCTCTAAATGATGAGGAATGGCCAGCACTGCAGTAACACTGTGCTGGGAGATTGATCACATGCAGACTACTGGAGATTAAATGGCTTTCTAGTGGAAAGCCTGACTGGCCCTGGATGGTGCATTGTGCGGATAGGAAGCCTGTTTTCTTTGCTCAGTTCACAAAAGCGGCACACCCTTAAGAAAGGTGAAATATACAAAAGTTATGATGTAATATTTGTTATTGGAAGGTATAGGATTGCGTTTGACTGTATAATTATTTGGCTTACCGAAGTAAAGAGCAAGGAAGATGGTGATTGTGCCATCTGTCAAAAAACAATTGGCATATTTTTTGGTTTGGGCCACTGTTGTGCATTAATGTGTTAAGGTAAGAATCCTACAGAACGGTGATACATATGAAGAGCAAGTCCTTTGTCAACGGCCAGGTGAATGGTAACGATTCAGAAACATGCATGACTATCAGTAGTATTTATACAACAGGTTTTTAAATCCATCTAAAGGCCATCAGAGGCTGGAAATTATTCCCTCCAGTTAATGCAAGCTCGAGAAAATTACATGTATGTATGTGTGTGTTAGCGTGTGTGTGTGTTTTAGTGTGATGGGTACCGTGTGCTGAGGAGGCCGGAGGCTGTATATCCCATGATTAGAGAGACATGCGGTGTAATATGTGTGTGCTGGTCTCCACTGATAATGAAGCAATTATGGCGAGGAATCATTCATGTTAGTGGCACAAGTAAATATAATGTAATATTTGGCCCATGCACAGATGGAACGGTGTGTGTGTGTGTGTGTTTAAATGGGTCGGTTAAGATCTACTACAGAAATAATCTCCCAGGTAATTAAATGCTGGTAAATGAGAAGTGCCAGTGGACACTTTTATCGACATCAAGGCAATTTTCCCTGCATTAGATGGTTGCGATATTGTAGCAGTGTATGTACTCTGCAAATAAGTTGTTGTATCTAATTTCCCAGAAACCTTGAGCCTCTCTTGTAGGTATGTTGGCTCCCTAATCGAGTGTGGTAGGAATTTCTGGCACAATTTCACATTCTTCCAAGGTGCACGGAGGAATGGAACAAGTACACAAGTCAAATCCCCAGCAATACTTGTAGGAAACGTAAGAGCCCGACGCGTTCCATCGTGTGTTTATATTCCCTCAATTCATTATTGGTTCATTATTTTTTACTTAAAGCCACAGTCCCTTCCCATCTTTCAGTGTTCTCCAACAAGGCAAAGCCGAAACTATTGTAATCCTTGCAGGTGATTGATTTTCTTGGACATCTCTCATTGGTTGTCATAATTAATCCTAGTGAACTCATAGAACCGTAGTTACATTAGTAACTTTCCTCTCTCTGGCATAGGTTTCGCCGTACTCACCTTGCTCCAGTTGCTCCCCTCTTCAGCTCTGTCAAACAATCATTGATTATTGACTGTGAATGCATTGCCACCAGTGAGCCAGAGTGGGAACGTCAACACAGAAAACAAACTCCCATATTTATCTGGTGTCAACTGGTTGAATGGTTTTATTAAATGTGAAATAAAGCTGGAAAGCTGAAGATGGTGAGGGCTGGTGGTTGCTGCTGAAAGCGGGTCATGCAGGTTGCTGACTGCTGACAGACTTGAGGGCAGGAGCGTGGCTCGCTGGATTAAGCTGAACGGACTCGGTGTCGTGGAACGCAGGGAAACAAATTTTAATTTAAAAAAAAAATCAGAAAACACAAAGTGACCTCTTAGAGCCGACTGTAGTGAAGAATATCATGACGAGCCACGCTGTACTGCAGGAAGCTGATGAATAGCTGAGCCTCAGGTGTGCATGTAGGTTAGCCTCAGGTGTGTGAGTAAACGAACCAGGACCAGGAAAGCTGTGCCACGCCCAGACAGATGCACAGAGAACAAAGGGGGCAAATAGCAAAACACACTAGGAAAACAAAAAAGTTATTAAGTTCCGCCCCATAGGTTTAACGTCCCTCTTTCTAAATACAGAAACACTGAAATATGACCAGCAACCAGCTTCAAATAAAGCACCTACTGGACAGAACTTACTGTATTAACTGGGTACAAAATGACATGACAGAAAGAGAGACGTATTATTTGTTGGCACTTATTGGAAGCGTGTGTGGTTACACAAGATGCCTTTTGAAAACCCAGAGGTTACACCGCAGGCACCAAAACTACAAAGACCACCATCTGAGAAGCCCCTTCAGGCCATTTAAACTACAATTACCCGCAGCCCTCTGTCATCTCCTTCTGTCAAAGTGCTCTGCACTCAGATACTGTTATTAGACCTCTAGAAGCGCAGAGCTACAATTGTTACACGTAGGAATAAACACTCTCGCACACACATACACACACGCATACCCTGTGTTGCAAGTGTTTGTGTGTATCTATCTACCATCCCTCATTAAGCAAAAACTTACAAAAAAGTGAGCTCCATGCTGAGAATGTGGGGGAGGAATCTGAGTATGTCTCCATATGCTAATGAGAGGAGCCCGCTTCAACAGACTGCTTTGTGTGTATTCATCTGAGCATGTTTGTGTGTGTATGTGTGTTAGTATGTTGTTTTGTTTGCAGAGGTAGGGTGATTTCCAAGCAGTTATTTTTACATATCATTAGTAGCCCAGCGCAGCCCCATCACCCTGACAACTACATCCCTTCCTTTCCCTTCTGCTTATCACCATAACAACTAATCTACCGTAAATAGTGCTGTCTCCCCGTCTGCCTCTTGCCTTCTCGTTCTCTCTCCATCACTCTTTATTCATTTTCTATCTTTTTTTTTCTTCTATTCCTCACTTTCCACCCCTCTTGTTGCCACGTCTCCTCCCTCGTCCTTCACCGCTGCCGCCGCCACCGCCACCGCCACCGTTTCTTCCACTTCTGTTTAGTTGTTCTGCTCGGAGTTCATTTTTCTATGCCACTGCAGATGTGGGTGGTTCTGGTGACTGCACAGTAACCTTTCTATTGCTTCATGTTGTCAAGTGCCTGACTTCAGATGGCGATCAATAAAAAAGGCAGCTATAACAAGGTAACTAGCAAAGTCCCAATCCTGCATTGATTTTATACAGGAGGGAAAAAAAAGAAGCTTTTAAAGACATACTTGGATGCGCATATGTAGCCTATAGATTCATACTTTGACTTGCTGATATATACACTGTATGATTTGATAGAGGTATGTCTATAGAAGCCTGCTCCGTGCCTTTGTGTTTGACCTAAATGTGTTATTGACGGTGAGCCTGGCCTGACAACTTGATTGGCCTACTATGCTCCGGGATTAACTTGCCAGCCTGGCAGGCTTTTACAATCAAAGATCAAGCCAATGGTCTGTTTGGCTGAGTAGCTCTGGGATTGACTTAACAGCCTGATGTGCTAATGCAGAGTTATCCCAAGGTTGAGCAGGATAGCAAGGACACACACACACACACACACACACGCTGTTTTGCAGTCTTAGTAGATCCACAATCTGTATCGAGGCACGGGGCATTTAGAAAGGTGACAGCAAACACTTATCTGTGATCAGGAGGTACTCCTAAAACAAAAGCAAAATCATCTTGCGTTCTTTTCTCTGCCTCTATTGTTTCCCTTCGCCTGACTCGCTCTTGTTTAATCACTGTTTGGAATCACTAATTATTCCGTTATATTCAGTTCCCTCGCCCCCCCCCCCATCTCCTTTTTTTCCCTGACTCCGTCCTTTCATGAGCAGCACACACACGAGGTCACCTTTTCTCCACCTCTGCCCCATTTCTTGCACGCTGCGTTTATCTACTTTGCTCTTTCCTTTCGCTCTCTAGCCAAAGCTCAAGGGAAGCCCTCCTGGACC
>JASGAT010374640.1:0-23527 GCA_030220025.1 Chelon auratus
ATTGCTATGGGGTGGGGGTGTCTGGTCTGGTCTAGGTGGGTGCTACATGTCTAAGTAACATCCACACCAATGAATGCCAGGTCCTGAAGTTTCCCAGCAGAACATTTTTTGTGAATTGTCACAAGATGGTCGATGTTATTCACTTCTCCTGTCAGTGGTCATAATGTTGTGGCTGCTCTGGTTTGCATTGTCTAGTCTGCATAAGTTTGCACAGGGACACCTTATGCTCAGTCCCTTGTATCATACTTAGTCCTGTGTCTTCATGTAGCTCCATGGTTCTGGAGGAACATCCTCTTGTCTCACTATGTCCTACTCCTGCTATAATATATGGTTGAAATGACAATAAAAACCTCTTTGACCTTTTAAACGATTATTTATTTATTGGGCAGGGTTTTAATTGTGTCTTCTGAAAAATAACATGTCTTGTGTCGTAGCTGTATAAGACTGTTGGACTCTTGCACTCTTTAGGATTGAGCCACTTTAAAATTGAGCCACTTTAAAATCACGACAAGTTCAAAGATCACTTAAAACCAAACCGAGAGCAGAGCAGCCGTCGCTCTTCGCGCAAACATCCACGACTGCTTCCACACAGCTCCATGTCTCACCCTTCCTGATAGCGGACAAAACCTCTTCTTTGGTTTTCACCCTCGTTTCCATTTAACTGTTGACATTTCCACTGAGTCTCTAATAAAATCACACAAACACTTTCACCACTGTGAATGGTACCATAAAGCTGTTAAGAAGCCGCTATCTGATGAATGTCGTCACTTTGAATGTGATATTTTTATAGTCAGTTGTAAACATAAGGTCTGGTTGCCCTTTTCTGTTTTTTGGGGGGGAGGGGCACCGAGGGGGGCACCGCTCTGTCCGAACAGACAAGTCTGAACTTCCATCGTCAATGCGCCGTGCCGCCTGTCGCCATGGTGATCTGCCACAGTCAGATACAGTGGGGGAGGTGGTGGCGTTGCGTCGTCAGGCGTTTTCAGGCACTTCGTCGTTGCCGTCCTCCCCCTCCTCCTCCTCCTCTGGGCCCGCCCCTGCGACGGTTACCACAGCAACAAGTGAGCATATGCATGTTGAAGTTTTTGTTGTGAGAATGAATTTTGGGCTCGTACCGTTCCAGGTCAGGTGATCTGCTGGCAGCTGCTCGGGTGACTTGTCGTCGTTTATCTCAGCCGAAGGGGCGTCATCGGAGTCCTGTGACCGATCAGAGGGGTGTCCGTCGGGGACACTTTGGCCGTCCGAGTTGGCGTTTAACTCCACGTCCTCTTTTTCCTCTTTCTCCTTATCAGCCAGTTCTGTTCACGACAGACACACGGGGACATTTAAGACTGGGCTGAGTAATAAAAACGATATACAGTGACGTTTAAAAGTTTTTGAAGCCTTCAGAATTTTCTACATTTCTGGTTAAAAATGATTCAAAACATCAGTGGATTTTCACACAAGTCCTGAAAGTAGACAAAGAGAACCGGATCAAACAAATGAAACAAAAATGTTATACTTGTCAATTTATTTGTGCAGGAAAATGAGCCAATATTACACATCAGTGAGGTGCACTTCTAGGATTCCAAGTTAATGTCAAGGCCACATTAGAGTCCATCTGTTCAGAAGTGTTTCCCATCAATGCAATGAGACTCGTCGTTCTTTAATTTCTAAATAAACTCAGGAATTTGTCTCAGTTGGATCTTCACAACACACATTTGTGGAAGTATATGGTGGCAACGGATATAGGAGCTTTCTGAGGAGCTCAGGAAAAGAGTTGTTGTTGCTCATGAGGCTGGAAAAGGTTAGAAAACCATCTCTGAAGAGTTTGGAACCCACAAATAATCCACAGTCAGACAGATTGAGAACAAATGGAGGAGATTTAAGACGACTGTTACCCTCTACAGGAGTGGTCCACCAACAAAGATCACTCCATAATAGTCTAAGAGGTCCCAAAGGAACCCAGGGGAACTTCTAAGCAGCTAAATCCAACATCAGGAGAGCACCGAACAACCAGGGTGTGATGGAAGAGTGGCAAGGACAAAGACACTGCTCTCCAAAAAGAACATTTCTGCGCATCTGCAGTTTGATCAACATCATGTGGACAAACCAGAAGACTATAGGGACAATGTTTAGTGGACAGTTGTATTCATTTTGAGTCATTCTTATGCAGAAATGTAGAAATATCTCTCAAGATTGCAAAAGCCTAATATTGCAGAATTTAAAGTGCAGGATCTAACTACACAATCAGATGTGCATAAATTTAACTAGAGAAAGTATTTCCATTATTTACATATACGTATATCAGTTTGTGTGTGTGTACCGTGCACAGACAGCTCTTTCCATCGGTCCTTGTTGCTGGTGATGACGCTGGAGAGGTGGAGCTTCAGAGCGGGCAGGTCGATCGCCGTCAGAGAGAAGTCCATCTGCCCATCGTCGCTGTTCCCGTGGCGACAGCTGCTGTGTCTCTGCACCGACTCCACAGTGACTGAACCGCTTCCCGTCAGACTGCGACAGAGCAGAGTTGCGGTTGAGTCAAAACTAGTGGTGTCCTTGGACTCAAAGACGGCTGGTACTTGAGGTTATTCATCCATCTTTATGTACAGTCCATGGTTTGTGTTTTTCAGTGTCCATTCATAGACACTGATTCAGTATAAATCATTGTCCGTCATTATTTTCAAAATCTTTTATACTGATGATTCATTGGGGAGAGTTTTATGTCAAAGCCTTTTAAAGTTGAGCTTGTTCTGATCCCATGTATTTTTTATTACCAACCTCACATCTAATATACTTTACTGTGCTGGATGAAGAGGTAGCGACAGTAGTCATAGTACCTGGATCTCCTGTTTCCAGTCTCCCTGGCCTTCCTGTCCTCTTCTATCAATGGACCAATCACCTTCTCTGTCGTGTCAACCAGAACGCTGAATGTCGGCTCCACGATGAAATCTATGAAACCTACAACCAGAGAGACAGAGACAGAGACAGTCAGACTGAGGAAAGAAGGAATAGGTAAAAGGCTAGGGATGTCCCAATCAAGTGTGTCTGCCCCCCCAACTCAATACTGATCTTTTAATATTCAGTTTTGACCTATCTGCATCCTGATCAGATGTTTAATGTCCTAAACTTGGTCTCCTGTAGCTTCATAAAGTCTTTCCTTGTCTTCCTTGTCTTCTCCTAGAGTCGACTGGATTCAGTCCAATAAATCTTTCTGTCAAAGTTAATGTAGTGTGGAGAGGGTAGCTGGTACCTTGTGTTCTCTACTCCAGAAATGTTCTGGTCATCCAACGCTGCCATAAACTCCCTAACCCCCTCTGGAAGATTTTTCTCCTTGACGCTGTCTCCAGGAAACTTTTCTCTTCTTTTAAACGTTCAGTGTTTGTTGTTGTTGTTGATTGGGTGCAGCCTTAGACTGAGTGGACTCCATGGACTCTGTTTAGATGATCAGCTACTACCACCTCACCAAGCATCCACGTTCAACTAGTTACTAACTGCTGGCTGACTCACTTCATTTTACACAGCAAACATGTTCAGTCACGTGATTTTGGTGATTTGATTGGCCAATGCTATCTCAAATGCTAACCAATGGAAATACCCAGATAGAACAGCCTCTGTGCTACTTATCTGTGTTTTTCTGTTGAACAGAATTGCTTCTGTAACTTTCACAAGCAGTAAAGCCCATTAGCGATGAAGGACTTTTGTATAACACTAGATAAATCTGTTTGTTTCAGTGTTCAGTTAAATAATGGGGCCTTTTTGTGTGGAGTTTGCATGTTCTCCCTGTGTCTGCGTGGGTTCTCTCCAGGTCCTCCAGCTTCCTCCCACCGTCCAAAGACATGCTGGTTAGGTTCATTGGTGATTCTAAATTGGCCGTAGGTGTGACTGGAGTAATGCGTAATTAAAAGCTCTCAGATAAAATAGAGCTCTCAAGAAATCACAGCCATTGGTTAGAGATCAAGATTGTTCATAAACCATGAAATAATAATTGTGCATCCTAATTGATTGGTGGTTGCTCTTACCTATCTGTGACTGGGCGATCATGGTAGCTTTGCGGTCACAAAGGGGAGAAAAGGGAAGGCCGAGTTCCACCTCTTTATCTCCCTGGAGGTAAAAGACGTAGTCAGAAAGACGACATGAACGTGATACTTAAATAAACTGCAGCATCTTTTCCTTGCCCTGACACAGCAAAATAAACAGCTGTTTGCATTTTCATCCACATTGTCTCACATTTACATGCAGTGGAAACAAATCCTGTTAGAATTTGCACAGATTTAGTTGGAAAGAGAAAGAAATAAAAAATGCTGCTGATTAAATAATCACATCATTAGCACATTAGTAAATGAACTGCTGTGGAGATCATTTCAACACAATTACACCCCAGAGCAAGCTGCTGCTTTAGCTAAGCCGTCATTCTCATATATTATTCCTGTACGCATAGTTCATATCTAGTTCTTAGCTATAATGGAGGCAGATTAACATACTGAAGCAGTGTTTCATTTCCATCCAGCAATTATCAGTTACCCCAGCTCGGCTGTATTTACTGCGTGACTCATCGTAATGATACCATCATGCTAACAGACTGAGGCTAACGGTAATGTGGGGGAATTAAATGGAAGGAGGGCCCTGGATTCTCTCTGGAAATAAAATAAAAATTAAATGTGGCAGTATAAAACCAGGTTTAATGGCGTAATAAAGTGACGGTGCAGAACAGTTGATTTAGTGTCGCTCTTTAAATGCAGGGCACCACTCTTCCATGCACACTTCTTCTGCAATACATGGAGAAATCCTCACTTTAACAGACCTGCCTGACCACGGTTGATAAGCTATAATGGGATAAGTGCAGTTTAAGGTTTTGTACATACAACCAGGTGCTAATATTTTCTAAGAGGAGTCTTGTAAGTATTTTATTGCATTGTAAAAGTTGCCTGACAGAGCTCCACAGCCTTTTCTTTGGCTTGTATGTCCATCTGTTTGAGATTTAAGTTGAGACACGGAGGGTTCTTGCCCTTAACCAAAAACAAGCTATAACCAGCAGAACATTGAACTGTCACAAGATGGTCAATGTTATTTACTTCTCCCGTCAGTGGTCATAATGTTGTGGCTGATCGATGTAGGTGTGTACCTGTCTGAAGAACTCCTCCATCAGACTGTGAGTCCACCGATAGTGCAGCGGCCAGGCTTTGGCTGGATGACTGATGTCTGCGGCGTGCAGCATCAGAGACAACACCTTCACTTTATCTATACTAGAGAGAGAGACAGCAAAAGAATTCATAATAACACTTATTAACATTGCAAAAGTCTTCTCGTTGGACCTTTAAATTTTGGCTACAAATGGTGAAGAACTACTACAGTGTCCCGTGTGTTCAACGAACAGCGGCGTGTCTTTTATTTTGTATTTTGATCGTAGCGTGCACGCCGTACAGTTGTCCACAAGCAGAACCAGCGTCTGACCAGCGTCTGACAGACGGACGGCAGCGTCTTCCCCAAATCTCATTCAAGCATGAGAAGCGTGACGGCTGCCCCCTCTGCACCTCCACATGTCCAGCAGGACTGACAGACAGAGGGGAGCGCTATTCCTGTGAAGGCCCCTACAGAGACGCACAGGCCAATCTGGCCCAGCAGCCTGCAGGACCTTATGTTGGCCCGTTTCACCAAACTCCCACTGATGATCTGGTCATCTCCATCAGATGTTCGAGCCTTTCACAGTCTGCCAGAAAGCAGTGTTTGTGTGTGTGCTTTTTTTTTTTTTTAGGAAGCTGCAGAATAATCCAATTTTGGCAGCTGATGGGTATCTGCCTATTGGGGATTTTAAATGTAAGACCTTGCATTTTATCAAAACGGCTACAAAAGAGACTCAAGCAGGTCAGGACTGTTGTAGCATCAGAACGGAGCTTCAGCCCAGCTTCAGCATCAAAACTTCTTCCTATTTTGTGTTTATGGTGGTTGGCCAGCATCAAAGTTGCCAAAAATCAAAGAAGAAGAAGAAGGAAAAACAGAGAAAACTTTCCTGGAGACAAGGAGAAAAATCTTCCAGAGAGGGTTAGGGAATTTATGGCAGTGTTGGATGACCAGAACATTTCTGAAGTAGAGAACACAAGGTACCAGCTACCCTCTCCACACTACATTAACTTAGACAGAAAGATTTATTGGACTGAATCCAGTCGACTCTAATACAAGGAAGACAAGGAAAGACTTTAGAAATCTACGGGGGACAGGAACTTACACTAACTTTAGGACATTTAAGATTAGATCACTCACACTGGACAATACTCAGTATTAAAAGATCATCCCTACTACTAGCTCTGTAGTAATCGATCGATTAATTCTGTCATTTATCTATTGATAACCCATAATTAAAGCCAGCACGGCTACGTTGTGATGACGTAGCAACTGAAACAAAAGTGAGTTGGAAGTCAGAGGTCACGGTAGCAGTACCCACCCGTGTGTCTGTGTCAGGGCGTTCCTCATGGTCTTGATCTGCTGGAAGTGACAGGACATGTCTGTGGACATCACCATCTCTATCACCAGAGACCTCAGCTCCCTGCCAATAATCAAGACATTACAATCATCAGTTGATTTAGGATCAAGACTTGGCCTAAGGTTAAGTTTAATCTCCAGGAAATGCATGAAAGACAATGACATGTCCTATGAAGTGATGTTTTGGACATTTTTAGAAATTGCGACATTTGGGCTTGTCCTCACCTTGGAAAGAAGATTTTGAAAGTTAAAACTTTTCTTTCAGTTTGTTAAATATTAGCTAATTTAAATCATATTTGTAGAGTCTCCAAAGACTCTTCTAATCTCTTGGATGTGTAAAATAGCCAATCCACCGAGTTATAGAAATATTTTTAACCATTATCTAGATTAGATTTCCTTGAATTAAGCCAAAGACAGCAATACACCTGGATAGAGTAGCCAAAATTCAAGAAAGTTTGAGTTTGTTATTTAGTTATCCAAAAAAGCGTTTAAAAAAGGCAACTGGACTTGTAGAGTTTTTTGAGAAGATGTTTCACCACTCATTTCAGTGGATCTTCAGCTGAAGAAGCTNAGTGGTGAAACGTCTTCTCAAAAAACTCTACAAGTCCTGCCTCTTTGAAACGCTTTTTTTGGATGTACCTGGATGAATGAGAACCTTCACAGACACTTTGTTATTTAGTTGGCTAAGCTCAAACTAAGAGCTGTGAAGGTCCTCACAAAGATGGTGCAAACATGCATTTGTGAGAGCAAACCTCCAGTCATCCTTGTTCAGGTTGACCAGGATGTTCATGTCCTCCTCGGCCATCAGCCTGTAGGCGGCGCTGACGTGATGGTTCTCCAGCACCGACCTGTCGTTGTACAGAATGGCCACTTCCGACCTGACAGACAGACACGACGTCCAATCAGACATGACGTCCAATCAGACACTGTCGTCCGCTGTGCTTCGTATACAGAAGCGTTTTTTTGTGATTGATTCAGATGAATCCTGCTGAGCTAATGACCCTCCCTTTTTTTTCCTCATGCCTTTATGCTAACATGCTAAGCTAAGATGGAGAACATGGTAAATATTATACTTGCTAAACAGCAGCATATTAGCATTCAGCTCAAAGCATTTCTGTCCTTAAATGCAGCCTCAGACCTGCAGACACGGAGCCCTGATATTTATGGGCCCTTTCACATTTATTGGTGCTCTGAAGCCGAGAGCATTCATACCTCAGGTGGGTTTGTTTGGGCAGTAATTGCACTCCATTTGGGAACAAATGGTGGTCTGAGCTTGCTTTTAATCCCTCTCCAGACTGGACTGGTTCATTTGCTGTGTGAAAACATGTTACCCACGGACCAATACGACTACCTTACAATTATGTTACCAAGTAGTTTGCTGCTACACCTCTGATGTATCTGATAGTGTGCCTTATTATCGTATATACATAAACGTGGTATTCTCCATAGCCTAGATGGTTGATGAAACTAATCTTGCTGTTCATATACAGAACTATGGTAAAAAAAAAACCATAGAACAGCAATAAATGCCAATGCCCAATTTTCAATTGTATTTTTTTCCTGACATCCATTTTTTTTCTGCAAAATTATGGCCATTCACAAAACTGTTTGCAAGAATGTGGTGTTGAAGGTGTGTCAGAACTTTGTCTCGATTGCCCTGTAAACATGAATTACACCAAGGCTAAATGTAAATGCAACACTGCAACCATATTTTATCAATTGCTTCCTGAATCAGAACAAAATATAGGCGTCAAAGCACCTTACATCATTTGCAAACTTACACCAGAGACCTAATCCTAAAAAAGTTGTCTGTGTGGAAACTTGTCCTTGCATGTAAAACAGAACAACCTGATTATGTTACCTGGTGTGGATGTGGAAATTGTTGGTGGTTCCTGTGTGTTCAAAGTCGTGAATCGCTGCTGCAAAAACCATCGCGAGAATCTCTAGCTCGCTGAGCCAGTGCTGCACACAAACACACACAAACAAACACACTGTTAGCTGAAGGGCTTACTTCACGATATAACTCTGCATAGAGTCCCTGCACAGACAGTAATACACTATCCCACCACTAGATGGTGACGCACTGATCTCTGCGTATATGTGTGTGCACGTATTTCTGTCTTTTTGAGGACTCGGGAGTATTAGATGTCAGAGCGAGGACATTTTTAGAAAGTAATGATATTTCGCCCTCTACACAAAGCATGCTGGGTATTGTGTGTGTTTGTTACCATCAATCCGGTGTGTAGCATCAGGAAGTGGGCCGTCTGAGTGACGTCAGCGGCATGGATCAGGTTGTGGTAGGGGTTCCTGTGTTTGCTGTAGCCATTCTCCAGAGCTTCTACAAACTGCACCAGAGCCTGCACCGGGATCTGAACACAGTACTGTAGGTAGTACAGGCACTACATAGCCCCAGCCCCATAACATGAGTCTAGTAACTCTCTACTGGGATTTCATTATGGGTCATGCTCCAAACAATACAGAAAAAAATAAAATAAAATCCTACAGCCAATCAGAGCAACGGAGTATGTGACATTCTGGACAAATGCTTTAATTGTTGTTTGTTCTTAAAAGTTATTTTGCTGTATTTATGACTGCAGAAAGCCAGAGTATAATCAGTTCCCTACAGAGAGACTCCAGACCAACTTTCTGCCACAAATAATCTGAAGGCATGGATTTTGGTTTGGCTCCCAGACTAGGTTTTACCTATACTGTGCCCCTCTAAATAATCAGACGCTTAATAGCTCAGGAATCTTTGGCATCTTTTGTCAAAAGCTTGATGAAAAGTCCTGTCGCTACCTGCTAACTTAATGCTGAATGACATTTTAAACAGCCAGCTGAGGATGTTGTTGAAGTCAAACCATAAATCCAAAATCTATTCATTAATTTATAGACAGTAAAACGGTTCAATGTTGTAATTTGGAATTCTTTATCTTGTAATTCTGAGGGGCTGATTACAAGATTAGCAACTTTTAATCAGACAGGTTGTGTGTTGGACTGTTTCTCGGCTAGTTGAAGAAACCTCCTGGAAAATTTAAGGTACACAACTTCTTTAAGTTCATAAACTTTGGTATTGTATTAGTTAATTAACACATTTTATTGGTATTAGAAAACAAACCAAAGCTAACGTCTCATTTTTGGTGCTAAGCTGAGTTCATCGTTAACTTGTTCTCTTGGAGAAACTAAAGCCAAACTGCAGCTTCTCTGCCTACCCAGTCCACTTAGCCCCACCCAGCCTGACATTAGGCCCCACCCACCCTCAGGTGTTATACATATGAAGCTGTGTGTACCCTGAACCTGTTGATGAGGTCATAGCGGGTCAGCAGGTCATAGACCAGGAACTTGAGAGCGTGGTCTCCCGTGGCCTCGTGGAAAGAAAAAACATCGAAGGACCACTGATCCACCTCCTGGGTAAAAAAAATAATAAATAAATTTATCACAAAATAATTAGGACAGAGCAAACACAGCAGGTGAGAATAAGCTGATGGGTTTATGCAGTGTAACGAGGACTTCTGCCAGTAGAGGGTGTCCAAATAATGTTTGCTCACATGGGGAGAAGGTGGAGCAGCAATTAAATTAATTATTATAATTATTTAGTGGCTCACAATTATCCTTGAAGTTGGTGATATAATGAGTCGTGTGTTTTGTGCCGGGAGAGAAGTATAGAGCAGAATAATTATAAATCCAGCCTAATTTAATTTTTGTTCTGGAAGGGTTAGGGAAGGCGTGTTTTTCTCTTCCATCGCCTCCTTTGGCTTCCTTTCCTGCCTCTCTTTGTGCTTTTTAATTTCATCTTTAATTTCCCATCTTCTTATCTCATTTCCTACCACATTTCCTTTCTTTTTTACTGCATTCTTTCCTTCGGTAAGTCCTACTTTCCTTCCCTGCCACCTCAATTTCCTGCCCTCTCCTTCGTCCACCTCCCTTCATATATATCCTTTCTACTTTTTCAACTTTCTTACTAACTTTTTCCTTTCTTCCCTTTTATTAATCCTTTCCTTTCTTCAAATCTTACTCTCCTCATCTTCTCTTTTTCACCTCTACCTTTCGTGATCATCTCCTTTTATTTCTAGATTATCATTTCCGTTCTTCTTTACTTTTTATCTTCTCACTTTCTTCCCTACCTGCTTATTCCTTTTCATTTTTCCATTGCTAACTATTCCACGAACTTGTTTCCATCTCCTTTTTTTTTACTTCTTCAATTCCCCTTTTCCCATGCCTAACTTTTTTACAACCCCTCTTTCATTCTTTGTTTTATTTGCTTCCTCTTTTCCTATTTTCAGGTTTCTGCAGAAAATCAAACTGAGCTCAGACAGTACCTTGAGTGCTGTCAGAGCTGTAGGAGGGTAGGTCAGACCAGCCATGTTGGACGTCCGTCTGTACATCCTGTTGTCACACACGGAATATAAATTTTTTTTTAAAAATCACACAAAAATCTCACACATGGACACAGTCAGTGGCGTGCATATAAACACTCCTCACACGGNNNCCCCTCACCCCCCTACACAACTCCTTCCGCCGCCCTCCTCCACAGTTTGTGACCAGGATGGATTGTTTGTTGCCGTGGCAACCGTGCTCTAAACACATACACACACACACATAGAAAGAGCACTGCCTGCCTCGCCGCAGCAGATATTTTTTGATTTCATGCGTCATTAAGCTGCAGCAGATGAACTGATACTGTTCCATCACCGCCGTCATTTACACTCTAATGATGTTGGACCTCACAGTTTCCCTGCAACGTCTCCATCTCCATCTCCAGCCAGCGCTAACATCGTTACGCGTCGTGTCCGACCTCGTAATCACATCTGCGGCGAAGTCGGCAGGATGTTTATTTTTGAAGAAAATCTGTGACTGTTTTCTGTTCTGTCTGCAGGTGTTCCAGATTTCTGCTGAAGATTAAAAATAACTCAACCGACTGAACATTTCTAAGTATAACTCTTGTTTGACGCGTTCATCAGACTTTCAGGTGACGCACGTTTCCCTCTGTTTTTGTATAATTAGCCACATGTCCAACTAATCCTCCAGCCTAAACTATTTTATAGGTTGTTTGTCATGAAACACAGGAGAGAACCAGTGGCAGGAAATATAAACTGTTAAAATAAATAATAATGCAACAATAATGTACAAAATATTTGATTAAGTTCGTGCTACGAGTTGTACAGGCTAGTCGACTACTCACTGATCACATGACCATAACAACATGGACGCCTCCTAGAAGACAGGTGAGGAGCTCAGTGGGTCGTTCATCAAGTGTGTGGAAATACTTCAACTAAAGATGAAGCCCATACTACCGTGACATGTCAGTCCTGAAATACAACTAAAGTACTACTGCAATGCATCTGCAAAGACATCCTCTAACGCTAATGCTAGCAGAGGAATGGTCCAAATCCTCTGGACAGCAGTCAGTTACCAACTTCATCAAACGTCCTGTGGTAACAGAGAAAAGGAGGCTGCACATCAACTATTTGATAAAGTTATTAGACCTTTAGCTGCTACACTATCCCATCTAACAACACGCTGTGGAGTACTATTAAATGCTACGGATGGTGTTGAGGTGCTGCATGTTTTTATACAGGCTATACATATCTGCAGCTCACAGTATGTAGCACATGAGCTGTCTGTTCTCAGCACATGTATTCAGGTCAAGAATATGGATTTTATTGTTGCAAAGCATTACTTTACACTGAGGTTTTAATAGTGACGGCTTGACTTTCATCACATAATAGACGACTTTGAAAAACCTCTAGATTGTGCACAAACAACTGTTTGAATTACAATAAACACCATGTTAAAACTATGAAATGGAAGGAAAAAAATGACTACACTCACACACACACTCACGCAAGCTGGAGCTGCACTAAAAGAGAAAAATATTCAAAGCCAGAATAAAAGGAAAAGTCAATACACTGCTGTGGCGCGCCAAGTCTTTGATAGAAAAATGTTCTTCAAGCAATTTTCAGGAGGACAATAACACAGGATGTGTCCCTGGTTGTTTGAAGAAAACGCTTGTTTGTGTTTTTCGGCTATAAAATACAATTTGAGCCAGTACGCAAGGAACATCCAACAACAAAATATG
Organism: Chelon auratus; assembly: GCA_030220025.1. Classification (NCBI taxonomy): domain Eukaryota; kingdom Metazoa; phylum Chordata; class Actinopteri; order Mugiliformes; family Mugilidae; genus Chelon; species Chelon auratus. The sequence continues at coordinate 12,533 of JASGAT010374640.1, forward strand.
TTCATGAACGGTCATGGTTAAAACGCTCATCCACCCCAACCTCCTCCCTGTCATAATCACAAAGGGCACTAGAGGGGGCTGCTACTTGACTGGAAACGAGCCTTTTAGGGGCATTTGCTGAAACCACAGATGCTGTCTCGCGAAAGTGCAAGAGGTCTCGTATCAATAGAATACCTCCATGGGCAAAATAATCTTTCTAAAGGGTTGTTTGTCACGGTTGGACAGTCTCACACAGTCATGTGAGTGTATTGTGCAAGTTATTCGTAACGTATGAGCATTGACATGCGGCTATTACAGCCTCCATATTGAATCTGGCTACAGGGGGTTTGGCCCTTTCAACCTCAGAAGCATTACTAAGGTTTAACATTGATCTAAAATGGGACTGTGTTAGGACATACGACCTGTTCCAGAAGTGTCCTCATCTGTAGAATAACCCCATAGCTCGTTTGTGAAAGCATCTTATAACGACCTTTTAGCGTAACAGCTCCCTCTACTGGGCATAGTAGAGATGGCGACATGAAAAGGACAAAGTGAGGTGAGCAGGGAGAGGAGGTTGGGAAGGATGGATGGGTCAGACGACACACATTTCATTTACTGTTTCAATACGTGAATATTACTGTAACCATGACGACAAATGCAGCCTCTAAACTTAACTGAACATAGATGAAAATGTAAAATATGTGCTGCTTTTCCTGTTGCAAGAAATGCTAACCTACTGAAAAGGATTGCTTAGTTTGGGAGGAGATGATGCATTTACTAAGACGTGCAAAACGTATCGTTTCTGAGATGTCTGCAACTGCAACATAATCAAAACCCGAAACACCTGCTGTATAACGTTTTAGACATGTCAGCTTCACCCCTAGGTGGATTTATCCATGCTCTGCTGTTAACAGCAGACTTTTGACAGCCATTTCCAAAATGGCTTCATTCAGTGACTTTCCTTTTGTTTGTTTTTTGGCAGAGAAATCTTTGCTAATTTTGACGCCATTACAGATATTTCAACGTGAATATTCACTTCATTGAAGAAACCTATAATCACGTCACGTTATCAAACATGACACAGCAGGTAGATATGGTCATTTACCTCATTTGCTACTTGTAATTTATTCATCTGATTGTATTATTTAAAAAGATTCACACGGCATTATCTTAAAATTTGCATTAATGTATTCCATATTAGTTGAATCTAGGAAAGGGATTTTTCGGTGCAACCTATTGTTGCAGAGGTCCACTGGGTAATTATTATATTCAGTCGTCCTCAGTTTTCTCTAACACCATTAAAATATTTGATTTTTAATCCATTTTTGCCTGAGCGAGGACAGAATTTGGGGTTTTCTTGCCAGCAAAAAGGGCAAAATTAAGACCAATCCTGTTTGGGAAAACCAAACCAAGAGAAGTATTTCATGTTAGTTTTGCTTTGTCTGTGGTCAGCAGATTACCATGAAGGGATATATGGAAATGGTTATCACTTTATGCTTTTATTTATAGGTTCTATAGGCACTTCTGTTATTTACTTTTTAATCTATTAGTTCATATGTCAGGCATCACAAGGGTTATATTTACCTGACGTTAAATGTCATCAGTCTGTCTATTACCTCCTCCTTTTTTATTTGATCTACCGTATTCTTTCTAATGCTGTACTTTTATTTCTACTGCACCAGAAACCTAAGCCCCTTAATAATGTCATATTATGTAAGAAGATAACGCTCATATTGTTGGTTAATTTAATAATATCCATGTAAAGGAACAAACAGAGTTTAAATCCTCCTTCATGTTTTAAACCGTGTGCTCTGATTATTTCATCTGTCGGTTAACTGCTAATGGAGCCAGAAGCAGCGATATTCGTTTAAATATTTTGCATCCATTAGCAGCAGTTAGGATGAATCTGATTATTGGTGGAGTTGTGGAGAGAGCTCCTCGTTTAATGTGCATTTGTTTTCACTGCACAAAAACATGAACGCAGACCTCTGCGCATTTGGAACTGAGAGCTTCAGCGTTAATCTGACGAGAGCTGCGTTTACCTCTCGACAAATATCCCAGCCTGCACCGCGTGGACGATGCTCCTGAATCTTGGCTTCTCCTCGGGCCGTCGCTTGGCCACGCCCATCTTCCTGCTGAAGGTGCAGGCCAGCCAGTCACGAACCTCGCTGGGCACCGACTCCACCTGCAGGTCGCTGAGCTCGTCCTCGGTGTCCAGGAGACGCCTGCGGGGTGGAAAGACGCAGTCACGATCTGGATTTATTTATTTATATTTGTGACCGTGCGTCCGACAGCGCGTCCGGCCTCACCTGGTCTCGTCGGTGTACACGGCGTCCAACATGGCAGCGGCGAGCTCCAGGTTCCTGCGGAGCTCCTGCATGTCCACGACGCCTCGGTCCATCTGCTCCAGGACCCCCTTCAGCCTGAGAGCAAACACACACAGACATGCTCTCAGTTACTAACATGTACATAATACTAGAGGAGAACGGACACATCCAGAGTGTGCTGCTTTTGTCCTCTTGTCACAGTTCCCTTTGAACATTCAGTGTAATAGGATTCGCTGAAGTGACATAACATGCATGATTTCTGCTGCAATGTAGCTATGACTGCACCTTTTTATGTTTGGTTATGCAACTCTAAAAAGGTTTTGCTCTTTTATATCATCAAGTTAAGGACGTTCTTCTCTTTTGCTGCCTTGTGAAGCCAGTGAGCTTGCACTTACGGCACGTGAAGTCATGCAGTTTTGCAAGCTAACGGCCGGGCAACCTAATGTAGGAAATGCAAAGGCATAACGAAAGCATAGAGGTAGGGAATATCAACATTGTCCTCAAACATACATATCGCCAGGTGGGAAAAATGTTTTGATCTTGGGGGGACAGAGTAAAGCGGGGGATGGGCGAACTTCTTGACTCAAAGGCCAGAGTAGGTTTTAAAGTTTGACAGATGAACCGGACCAATAGCCAAATATAAAGTACCTGGGAGGAAAGATGATAGACTCGGCTTTAGCAAAAGGTCAAATCCATTTTTTTGCAAGGAAAACCTATAGAAAAGAATATATACTTATATTGTGTGACACGTTATGATGCATATTTATTTCTAATACTTTATACTGATGTTGCGTGTCGCTCCCTTCATTTTGTGGTACATTTTTCTACCCAATTTCATATCGCCAGGCTACACAAAATATTTTCCATCTCCTCCCATTTTCAAACGATCAAAATACACGTCACAACTCGAGGACTGACGTCGCTGAAAATGTCTACTCGTGTGGTTGTAAGTAGAAGACAGATTGTTCTTGGGCTTCTCTCATGATAAGTGTAAAAACTACCGGGACCCGACTTGAGGTTAACAACATATGAGGTGGAGGCATGACGACAGAGAGTTTACTTCGTTTAATGAAGACAACAGGTGAGACATGATGAGCTCCTTCATACACCTCTTCTTCTGGATTGTCCGTTCAGCGGTCAGACTCTTTAACATCAGCATTTCTTAGCACTGCTGGTGCTGAGCTTCTTTCTTGGACATAACGCATAAGTCCCTGTATTACTTCACATCATTACCTCGTGTTTTTTTGGTGCAATACTTGGTGCAACTCCTATTGTCTTTATTTATGAAATTCATGAATGTTATTAGGTATATTCAGCCTCATTACCACTGCCTACCTTTGATTAGCACTAGTTGGTTTTTCAACTCTCAATTTACCGGTTGACCTACGTTCCAACCCTCACCTATGGTCATGAACTTTGGGTGATCGTGAATACAAGCGTCCAAAATGAGTTTCCTTCGCAGCCTTAGAGATAGGGTAAGGAGCTTGGACATACGGGAGGAGCTCATAGTAGAACCGCTGCTGCTCCTCCAAGAGGAGTCAGTTGAGGTGGCTAGGGCATCTGTTAAGGACACCTCCCGGACGCCTCCAGGAAGAGGTGTTTCGGACATGTCCTACTGGAAGAAGGCCCCGGGGCCGACCCAGGACACAATGGAAGGATTATATCTCTTGTCTGGCCTGGGGATTCCTCCCAGAGGATCTGGTGGAAGCGGCTGCAGAGAGGGCTGTCTGGACTTCCCTGGTGAGGCTGCTGCCCCCGCGAAACAGACCCGGATAAGCGGGAGAAGATGACGACGAAGACTTTTTGGTTTTTCAACTTTTTGGTTAGCTACTTTAAATCTGAAGCAATATGTAAAGATTTTTTATACCTTAACATATTTGCTTTTATATAGTTTTTCTCATCTTATCTTATTCTATTTTTTTTGTATTTTGCACTGTTGCCACTGTAACACCCTAACTTCCCAACAAAGATAAATAAAATCTTATCTTATGCAGCAAAAACATTTCCTTAGACTTTTCCAGCCGTTCCCATTCAGCCACACCTCCTCATACGAGACTGATTAGGACAATTAAGACCATGAAGTACCTTCCACTGCAGCGTTTCAAATCTAGCTTTTCATGTTCTGCATGTTATCCCAATTACAAACTATTTATCTGCAGATCCTTCTTGTCGCATTATACTTTTGTTCTGTATGTTATTTTTTGTTTGTTTTTTTTCCGCACTGTGGATGGAAGTAGTTGGATGGAAGTCACTCGACTGCTGCTGGAGGGGCGCACTCAGGTGCAGGTGTACTAATCAGGCAGCCGACACAGGTGCATCGAGTGCTCTCGGTTCTTTATCTTGAGCTGGTTCCCTCTCTCCTTCTGTTCTTTGTCTCTGAGTGCGTTTCTGCTTCTGATTTAAGAAGGAGACAATAAATGCTTTAACGTGGAACCTGCTGTTTGCTTCACTCAGATCAGTCCTATCAAGTCTAGTTAATTCCTAACTGGAAATAGTAGACATTAAATCATGTGCTCATGTGTGGCTGAGTCTCCTGTAAGCTTTATGTACAGCGTTATTTATTTATTAAGCTCTAGAGAAGCCACTCCTGAGCAGAAACTCCTGTGCAGACAAAGTCCTCCAGCCTCTTTACTTTGTTGTTTTTTTTCTGTATTCAGTTAGTATTCAACGTATTTTTATCACTGTGAAGACACCTCTGACAGCTTACATAACTGTTCCTTCTTTTCAAAAAAATTTAGCTCTGTCGGACTCGTTTTAAAAACTCAGGGTTGAAGCTCCAGAGATTGATTTTTATTGGGAGTTCATTTGGATGATTTAGAGAAGTTACTCATCCTCCCAGACTCTACTACACAGGACATCTGCTCTTCTTTATTTAGTCTCTTCTCTGTCTATAAAGAGAGGACAAAGATCGATGTACTCGTCTCCTGATGGTCCTCCCGACTGATCCAGCTTCCCCAGAGCGTTTTATCCCTCCATGTGCTGCCCTCTGAGAGATCTTAAGTCTTAATTTGATGCTGAACTTGTGACACATTCCTTGTCTGCCTGCATCACAATGTTACTAAATCAGAAATGATTTGATAACAGGTGATCAGTGGCTGCAGGTGCATTTAGAAGTTATCCGAATGCTGTTTCAGAGGAAGGAAATGACAAATCTGAGCTTTAACACAATCAATGCCACTAATCTGATCATGGATGGCACTAATGACGAATGCTACTACGACTGTGGTACCATATTTATTTTATACAGAGTTGATATGTCTCATTATGTTCATATCTTATAAATTACAAATCATGATGTATTTATACATCTTGTCTAGTTTTCTATGTATATTTACCTCTCTATACCTCTGTAACTCTTTACAACTGATATACAGTATATATAATTACATATACACATACAATATAGCTCATGTCCACTTTATATTTCATTCTCTTATATATGTAAATATTGTGTATAGATTTACATTTTTTTAGTTTTTTAGTTCTTTTATTGTTGATTTAAGGTTTTTGTAATATTTTATATATGGTTTCGAGTGCCTGTACATTGCTGCTGCAACGGTGAAATTTCCCAGTTTGGGATTAATAAAGTATCTATCTATCTATAGAACAGAAACAGATTCTCACATTTTAAAGGTTAAAAATAGAGTCATTTTTTTTTTTACAATTTTTGCTTAAAATCTCTTTGAGATTATGTCAGCCAGTCCATTATTTGACTTATTGCTTGAAAATGTTTTAAGATCCCCAAAAAAAAAATTGATTGATTTGGTTTTTGATGTAGACTTATAGACGTGAGCTGAATGCCACCGTCCACATATAATAAATACACTGCGGTCCGTGGAGATTTGTGCTATTTTACACATCACAGGAGCAGAGGTGGTTGTCAGAAAAAGACTCCACACACCTGCTGCTTACTGCACCCACACAGCTGCTGTCCCGTTCACACCGCAGAACTAGAACATGAAAATCTGTTTCCTCCAGATGGACACATGACACCGTGCCTCCTGTCAATCAGCCGACACCTACAGTAAACGACAGAAGTCTCCTCCAGGAAGTAAACATGTTGTGTTATTTGCTTCAAACTCACTGTTTTTGGGGGTTTTTTGCCGAGATGCAGTTTGAAAAGTTCTCAGATAAAATAAATGTATTTTTGATGCTGATCCAAGTCCTACCATCACAAACCTTTTCTTAGGGAGCTTTAAACCAGGAGTATGCAAGTTATATCAAAGAATATTTAGTAAAAAAAATTAGTAGTCAAAAGAAAAAAAAAATTCTAATCAAAAATTTTTTGTTTGATTGGAAAAATTTGTAGAAGCAAGTAAAGAAGAGTGACTGCGCTTCAGTTAGCTACAAGGCTAGCCTAATGGCGGTCACAGCTAGCCTTAGCCAATGCTAATTATTAGCTTTTCCAAACGGCTAAAACAATCTATTTGGATTCTCCAACATCTAACGAAGAATGCACTCAGAAAATCTTAAGATAGCCAAAATCCTAACGTAATCTGTATTTTTTAAATTTTATACAACCTAATCACAGTTTAAATGTATTATTAGAAAATTAAGACATTTACATAATAAATATATGAAAAGACACGTTTTGTTTAAATGAAACTATTAAACTATGAACAAGAAAATATATTAAATCTTTTTTTATGCATAGAAACATTTAATTACTTAAAATAATGACATAATTATAACAATAAATTATTTATTTTTTCAGTTTGGTGAATAATTTGAAGCTTACACAAAACAATGAAAATGAATGCAGCAATCTCTGAGTTTTTTAAATGATGGTGAGCTCTTACTATTTTTACAACCCAAAAAGACAATTAGTAAATTAATAGAGAAAATGATTACACCAGATTCCTTCTTATATAAAATATTAAAAAAACTGTGACATGGGACCATTTTTACACAGATTTTCAATTATGTGCAAGGTTGCTTGAGAACTTTTACTCAAGTGAAGGACCTGAATACTTCTCCCCCCAGGGGATGGACGGATGGATTTGTTTGATATTAGTGGCTTTTTTCCCTTCACTGCAGGATGGAGGGCTGGTTTGAATGTTTACAACAGAGGACACTGGTGACAGGGAGACATAAAGACTGCGCTGCGACCAGGCATCCTGCTGTTACCATGATAACCAAACACGTTCCTGTAAACTGGATGAAATCTGTTTTAGTTGCTATGGTTACAGCTGGAGTTGGAGCGGGAGGCGGGAGCGAGAGGTGGAACTAAACTTCCGATGCCGTAGAGATTCAAGCATGTAAAAGCTTCATCTGTTTTCAGTGATATAAAATTAGTAGTTTATAAAGTAACCCGTACTCAAAGGTGCCTGATAATAGTGGTTAATTTAAGTGATTGTTCTTGCTGCGGCACGATAGGGTGGTATTTGAAGGTGCAGCTGAAAGTGAATGACAGCCTGTCACGCTGTTCGTGTTTTGAGTTGGCACTGTGTGGGAGAATGGGAGGTTAGACTTCTTTTCTTTCATTGTTGACACCTACACATTTTCCTAACCACCAAGAATATGTCCATAAATATGGAGACGTGCAATTAGGGGACGGCGTTGACTGCAACAAATGTCACAGCACAGAGTGAGAACAGGAAGAAAACATTGCTCAGGTGGCCAATTGGAGATCATCAGCCTCAGAGGCGTCACTGGACCGTGTGTTAAACGCCTGAAACGCATCCTCACTGCACACATTTACAGTCGGATTGGACAAAAATAGAGACAGACAGGTGTAGAGACAGACATGTGTGTGTAGGAGGAGTGAGAGTCTCTTTAGCACAGTACTTCAGACTGAGGGCTTCCTATAAGTGTGTGTGTGTACTTGTATTGCTCATGTTGTGGGGACATAAATCTGTTTACGCAACAACGCTGTGGGGACTCGATTTAATTTTGAGGACACATCATGTAAATGATTAAATTTTAGGGTTACGCAAGAAGTGAATTTGATAAGCCCCCAGGAGATCAATACAAATGAGCCTGGACATTGTCTTTTTTTCACTTTTTTCATTATTGATTAAGCTCTCTCTGCAGCGCCCCCTGGTGTGTGGAGACCAGTCTGCAAATATGTTAAAAAGTTATTCATAGAGTTTAATTAATCCTATTTTTAAATGGGTATTTATTGTCCTTATTTGATTGTGATTCAGTTAAATGCCTCTTTCAGACCTCTTTTAAAACGTCCCTTGAAATAAAATATATTTTAATGCGAGAGCCTTTTCTCATTTAAGTGAGTTTTAATTGAGTTTTAGATTGTGTTTAAAATGTGTTATGGTTTAATTGTTTTGATTATCTTGTGTCTGTTTCTGAAACTGCAATAGTATGCCTTTGTTAAGCTGCATTTAATGCTGACTTAAAAGTGTTAAGAAATTAAAATAGAAATTAAAATAATAGATTATATTATTACTGTTGTTATCATTATTATGGCTGTTATCATTCTTCAAAAATGTCTACTACTTGTGAAAGACCAAGATGACATCTTCAAATGTCTTGCTTTGTCTTGCAACCATCCAAACTCAGAAATATTCAGTTTACAGTGAAAACAGAGAAAATGAACAGATTTGAAAGGCTGAACATAGAGACTTTGTGACACTCTTTGTTTCCTTGAGATTATTTTTCTGGCGATCAGCCAGTCAATTATTTGACTAATCATTTCAGCTCTGGATAAAAAAGCAGCTGTTTGTGTGTGTTTGTGTGTGTCTTACCTCTGTGATGTACTTTTGTATTTCTGCCTGTAAACAAACAAACAAAAAAAACGATTTACTTAAAAGAACCAATCACATGCTGCGTTCAAACAGTCCTCATCATATAAATGATGCACACTTGTCCAAATTTAGTTCTCCCAAAACACAGTAGTTGACGGACTATGAATATATTTTTCTGATTGCAGTCCAGTGTTTTAAGTCTAATTCAACCAGGAAAATCACAAACTGTAACCCTTGATCAAACAGCAGCCCAAAATAGCTCTTGTTCAGAACTTGATTTATTGGTTTGACGTGTTACTCTGCCATCAGCAGGAAGCATCTTGTATTTATAACTGATCATTCTCATACAGTAATGCTTATTGGACTAAATTTGTCTACCAAAAAGGTAGAAGAAGCTGCAGAAAAAACAGCTGAAACATGTATAAAAAGGTATGTGACGTGGATGTGCGATGACAACGTTCCTCTCTGCAGTCCATCCACAGTTAAAATACCACACAGTATTACTAATGCTAATGCAAGGAGGCCAAAACCATGCATCAAGCAAAACCAAAAACTAAATCACACTGACCCGTGTGGTCAATCAGATCGGAGGGCACTTTCTATTCATGGGTTTCATCAGGTCCCTTTCCACAGGTGTTTTAATCAAGCACCATGCAGTCTACATTCATAATCTAGGTGCTTGATTTTAAACACCTGTGGAAAGGGACCTGGTGAAACCCATGAATTATCAGAATCTGAATGATTTTGCCCAAGTCTCATGTCAGATTTATACCTTTTAAAAAGTTATTTTTGTTCCAGTTTCAGCTGGACCCCGTTCTTAGTTGTTGTTGTTTTAAAATCAGGAGAGAAGCCTCTTCTGTAGTGTGAAATCGACACATGCAAAGTGTTGCAAAACAGCAGGAAGGCAGCTGTTGGAGATTGGCTGCTGATTCTGCTGCTTGACAACAGGGTGAGAAGTTGCAGCAGCAGCGGTGGCTCGTGGAGGCAGCTGAGGAACTTTAAACCTTTAAAGTGCCTGATTGCTGCAATTTACATCAACGTTCGTTTGAGTCACACCGCTGACAAATATGAACACAGTCATGGCATGCATTACTATTAGATTCAGAGTTATTTACACACCCTGAAGATCACATACTATTCTTAGAGGATTGAGGGGGGTGGGGGCTGCATCCTGGACAGGTAAACAGTCTATTATAGGGCTAACACCAGTTAATCTAAAATGCATGTTCAAGCATGTGCGAGAAGGCCAGAAGACCCATGCAAGCACTGGGGGAACGTGCAAACTCTGCATAGGCCCAAGCTTGCCAGCAGTTTTGAGGCAACAGTGCTAACCACTGCACCATCGTGGCATCCTATCACATATTAACAACTGTAAATCTGTGTAGCAACTCCACAAATACACTGCAAAACCTGCCTGAGAATCATTGCAGTTTTCTGTACATCCAATAGAAAGTTACAGGAAATGATAATACCCATGTTAAACACAATGTAAGGAAACATAGGACTGTATGTATTTCAACATTATAAGCTCTGTTTACATCCATCAAAATCCCATGATATGAATATTATTTCCAGATCCACACCTTGATAATCCTCAAAATAACAACAAGACAAAGAATAATTTCATATGTCTCAGGGAGTGAAAACTATTCTATCAGCCCCCCAAAAAATGCAGCCATTTCTGTTATGCACCAACCGGAGCTGAATATGCACCCTATCCACCTTCTTTGCATGCATTTATAGTGTCGCGCTCCATTTTCTGACTCCCCCTTTCTCATTCACTCCTCTGGGCATGACGGCTGACACCGAACTCACAGCCTGGAGCCCGACATTTGAATCCACTGATGTTGATTATTCCTGCCTTTTGCTGAGGGGGAAGTGGTTGTTTGCGTGACACAGTTGCATCAATGAAATTTTTGGAAGCTTGCAAATGTAAGTGTGCAGAAAACTCAAGCTCCTTTTTTTCCATAACGCAGACACCTGAAACC
>JASGAT010374640.1:23532-36721 GCA_030220025.1 Chelon auratus
AATCTTCACCATCTGGTAACATGCTATCTACTAAATGTCTTCTAATTTTACGACAATATGAAGCTGTATCACATAATGACCTCCTGCCGATGTGTGCAGCATGTGAAGCAGAGCAGAACCACATTGTGCAAAGAGATCGTTGCCATTGGCTGCAAACTTCTGCTGTGCTGCAGTAATGATGGGGGGAACAAATTAATGAGGTGCATTTTCTAAATATGTCATTTACAAGTCATGCACAGATTCAGCTGCCGTGAGGCCTAAATGTTACAGAAGCCACTTTGATCTTGGACCTGCAGCAAAAATCTGAGCCAAATGTGAATGAACTACGTCGGTGACAGCTGGACTCTGAGTGAGTCCTTGAATAAATCGTGGCTAAGATGATGTTTCGTGTCTCTTTGCTGTCATGCCACATCTCTTTGCAGCAGATGTTTCAGATGTCTGTGTGGCATTTGTTTCTCTAAAATCATTTTGGCATTTTGTTTCACATTCATTGCCAGGTGTTTAGACAGCTTTTTGTTCTCATTTGTGTGTGTTTGCAGTCACTTCGCATGCAATTATTTATATTCTTTCTATAAATGTTTTGCACTTTTAGTAATTTCTTCGTCATTTTTGGTGTCACTGTCTATACATATACTGTTGGTTGTCCTTGTAGTCATTTTGAGTTTTTCTTAGTCAGTTTGCATCTCTTCAAGTTTTTTATTTTATATTGTCTTGTAGTTGTTTTGTATTTGTTTATAGTAATTTTGCAAATCTCCATTTTTGGTTGTACATTTAGCCATTTTAGTCAAAAAATCTTTAACCTTTAATAATGCCTTTCTCTAACACCATTCTCTACATTTAAGCCCCCCACTCGTGCACACGGTCGTGAGCACACTCTGGGCTGTTTTAGGTGCTTATTCAAGGCACCTCACCCGTGAACACAGAGGGGATTAAAACCAGTGACTTCACAGTTAGAAAACTGTGGAGATTAAAACCGATGACCTTGCAGTCTGAAAACTGGGTCTCTTTAACCACTTTCCACCAAAATATATGCCCCGTGTGAGGCTCGAACTCACGACCTTCAGATTATGAGACTGACGCACTGCCAGACTGCGCCAACGAGGCCTTGGTGCAACCTGCTCCTGCGCCTGTGCTGTGCACACCCATTCAAAAACTGAAAACTCAAATATTTAGAATTTGCCCCACCCCCACCCCGACAGAGACACCTCACCCGTGAACACAGAGGGTTTTAAAAACAGTGACCTCACAGTCAGAACAACTATTTAGAATTTGTCCACCACAGTTCACCCAAAGCACTGCACTCAACACAACTCACCCGTGAACGCAGAGGGGGTTAAAACAGATGATCCTGCACTCCGAAAACTGCGTCTCTTTAACCGCTTTCCACCAAAACGCATGCCCCGTGTGAGGCTCGAACTCACGACCTTCAGATTATGAGACTGACGCGCTGCCAGACTGCGCCAACGAGGCCGTGACTCATCTTGCTCCTGCACCTGTGCCATGCACACCCATTCAAAAATCCTTCCACGCTTGCAATCACTTAAACCTTGAACCCACAAATATTTAAAAATTGCCCCACCCCCACTCATGAACAGAGGGAATTAAAACCGGTGAACCTGCAACCAGAAAACTGTGTCTCTTAAACCGCTTTCCAACAAAACCTATGCCCCGTGTGAGGCTCGAACTCACGACCTTCAGATTATGAGACTGACGCGCTGCCAGACTGCGCCAACGAGGCCTTGATGCAACCTGCTCCTGCACCTGTGCCATGTATGCCCATTCAAAAACCGAAAACTCAAATATTTAGAATTTGCCCCACCCCCACCCCAACCGAGGCACCTCACCCATGAACACAGAGGGGTTTAAAAACAGTGACCTTACAGTCCGAACAACTATTTAGAATTTGCCCACCCCGGATCACCCAACACACTGCACCTGTGAACACAGAGGGAATTAAAACCAGTAACCCTGCACTCAGAAAACTGTGTCTCTTTAACCCCTCTCCACCAAAATGGATGCCCCGTGTGAGGCTCGAACTCACGACCTTCAGATTATGAGACTGACGCGCTGCCAGACTGCGCCAACGAGGCCTTGATGCGTCTTGCTCCTGCACCTGTGCCATGCACACCCATTCAAAAACCGAAAAGAAAATTTAGAATGTGCCTCACCCCAACCGAGGCACCTCACCCGTGAACACAGAGGGGTTTAACAGTGATCTCACAGTCTGAACAACTATTCAGAATTTGCCCACCCCGGATCACCCGAGGCACTGCACCCAATGCAACTCACCCGTGAACACAGAGGAGGTTAAAAACGATGACCCTGCACTCAGAAAACTGTGTCTCTTTAACCGCTCTCCACCAAAACATATGCCCCGTGTGAGGCTCGAACTCACGACCTTCAGATTATGAGACTGACGCGCTGCCAGACTGCGCCAACGAGGCCTTGAGACATTCTCCTCCTGCACCTGTGCCATGCACACCCATTCAATTTAAACCAGGATTTAAACCAGTGACCTCGCAGTCAGGAAACTGTGGAGATTAAAACCAATGACCTGATGCATTGCCAGACTGCGCCAACGAGGGCTTGACTCCATGAATGGCCATTCAATAATCCTTCCACACTTGCAATCACTTAAAAATCGAACACAGAAACATTTAGAATTTGCCCCACTCTCCCAGTGATAAAGCATGATTAAATACAATAGATTTTCATAAGCCTTTAATCTGCTGTTTGGTTTTGTCACTACATTTTATGCAACACTGCTTCTCCCACTCCCTCTCTCGGACCCGATGTAACAGTTACATCCACATCACTGGATGTAACATTTAAAATATGGAAAATAATAAAGGAAAGGGCTGCAGCTTTTCTCTATCGATAAGATTTGATAAAGACAGGAGAAATAAAATACTGCCGTAGGGTTTGTGTGATGAGAAAGTAAAGCTAATATAAAAAAATAATGTGTTTCTACACGCATCAGAGAAAAAAACCCTGTTGGGATGTCAATTTGTAGAAGAGACATAAACCCCACCAGTAAATGACGACCATCTGAACACTTCATTTGGTCTGAAATTAGCCAGTCACAGCTCTGGAATCTGACCCCAGCAGCTAATCACAGCTCTGACACGTCTCAGCTTTGAAATGTGACAGCAGGAACCTGTTATTTCATGGTCGAATGGTAATTGTACGCCGGGCCTGCGTGGGCGGATCAGCGGCTGAAATACAAAGCGAGGTACAAGCAGGGTGAGCGGCGCCAGGATGCTGCATTGTTTTCTTGGTGGTAAAAAAAAAACAAAAGCATGCTGCAGCACCAACAGTGACAGGTGAGGACAGAGATAGTTTCTGGAGAATGACTCACCACTCTGTCATAACTTATCCAGGCTGGCGACGCCTTCAGGGAGAGTTTTTTATTTTTTTTAAAAAATGTAATTTGGCTTCATTTATTTTTTTTTGCTTTCAGTTTCTGGTGGCATATTTTGCCACTTTCATCTACTCATTATAATACTGAGAATATTCTAAGTATTTTATTCTCTTTTCTGCACAGCTCTGTTGGTGATGCACCACTGCAGGGAAGCATTTCGAGCTTCTGATTTTCTTTATGGTTGACTCCATCGAGAAACCGCCTACGTCGAGGCTGAGCATCCTGACCTGAAGACATAGACGAACCTCCAACCAGAAAATGGGAAATAAACCAACTCCCGCAGTGTGCACATTGGACATACACACTGCTGTGCGAAGACATTTTAGGTGTTAAGATTCTTATCGGCCCCAGATTCATCTCTGCAGCATGGCAAACCTGAAAGAGCTGTCTCCTATCTAAACTTGTTTCTGCACAGTCGCCTTATGTGCTTATTTTATTCTAGTAACTAGACTCCTTTATCTGATTTCAGCTCTATACATATACCATTTTCCCATTCAATGCTCTTTCTTTATTTTTATTATTTTCTAAATTGTAGATTAATACTGAAGACATCTAAATAATGTCTGCACATTGGCCACATTTTGCTTTCACACTCTGCTTTCGCATTCTTTCAATCAGCTTCAAGAGGTAGTCACCTCATAAGGGAATGGTTTTCTGGGAGCAGATGTGTCTTGTCAAGGATTAGTGGAGTTTCTTTACTTCTTGTTTGACACCTGTTGTGTTCTGTTGTGTTCTGCAGAGGTAGCATTGGTGCAAGGTTCTCCATTCGACTGCTGTTCAAATCCATATTATGACCGTGACCACTCAACTACATAAAGAGAAACAACAGTGGGTCTTTACTTCAATCAGGAAAATTTCAATGTTTCCTTGAATGTTTTCTCAGGTTCAGTCACAATTAACACCATTAAACGTTCTGATGAAACAGTTTCTCACAAGGGACCGGAAGGCCAAGAGTTAAAGTTCATTAGAGTTTCCAGCCTCAGAAGAAGAAGAAGAAGAAGAAGAAGAAGAAGTGAAACACAAGGAACAGACATTAGACCAGTGGAAATCTGGTCTGAGAAGATTTTCGTTTCCACGTCTATATGAGACCCTGAAAAGGTGACGAATGGTTCCCACATGTGTGGTTCCTACCGTGAAGACATGGAAGAGGAGGAGGTGTGACGGTGTAGGGGAGCTTGGCTGGTGACACTGTTGGTGATTATTCAAAATTCAAGCCTCAATTAACCAGCTACCATCGCATTCTGCGGAGACGTGCCATCACATGTGGTCTGAGCTTAGTGGGACCACCGCCTCCAGGCTATGGAAGGACTATTTGACCGAAGAAGGATGCATAACCTGGCCTCCACAATCACCAGATCTAACCCCAGGTTAGGTGGTTTGGGAGGAGTTGGACCTCAGAGCGAAGGCAAAGCAGCCAACAAGAGCTCAACACCTCTGGGAACTACTTCAAGACCGTTGCCAACAATGCCAAGAGTGTACAAAGCTGTTTTACACTATTATTACACTATCATATACAATTATTGTAAAATACTTATGCAACGGTCATAGCCTAAACCTTATTATTGAGTTAATTTTGCACTCGCTGCTGTTTGCATTTCTGGTTAGACGACAAGCTGCATTTCGTTGAATATGTAGTATTGTTTTATTCCACAGTTTCATCCCTCTCTCACCAAAACTAAAAGACTGGAATACATGAATGCAAAATGAAGCAGCTCAAAACATGAATGGCAAGTAAACGAAAAGCTGCCCTGCTCTCTTTTTCTTTCTTTCTTTCTCTCTCCTCAGCGGAGAGTTTGCTGCATCGAAATGCCCTTCTGTTACCACGGAAACTAGGGAGGACGACAAGAAGAAGAAGAAGAAAAAAAAACACTACACTTGTTTGTCTCCCCCCCCCTCCAAACAAGCATCGACTCTCTTGTTTGTTAATCTGCGACTGTCGGGAAGAATTAATACAACCAGTAAATACACGAGAGGGCACTTTGGAGTTGAAGCAACGATCACGAAAGACGAGTCAGCTGGTTCCGTGATGAGAATGATGAGATGAACAGAGTTTCTGATTTTTTAGCTGTTTTGTGTCGCTGCTCTTTGTGGTTGTGGCACTTACTTTAATTTGGATGAAACTTAGGAGGTTAATTGATAATGTGGCGCCGTCGTATCACTAATTAACATTCGGAACAGCTGTGACTGCAGCTCCCGTCACCTCTCGCCTGCAGGTGGAGCGGGTTTTTAACAAAGAAGTCGCTCCGTTCTGAGTTTGGCAAGGTCGCCGACGACAGGAGGAATATTTGTGAACGGAACGGCTCGACGAACGTACCTGACTGAACTGTAAATACCAAAGTCTGCTGATGTGAAGCTTTATTCTTTAATAAGAAAAAATAAACTGTGATAAAAATATATCTAAAGTACATGTAGAGGACATAGACGCTTAGTAATTCTTCATTTTGACAAAGAAATAGCGTCTCCACTTCTTATTAGCTTGTTTTGTACGTCACATGAAACAGCAGGTGGACTGAAACTCAAGCTTTTTCCACACAGCAACAGTGTCGGAGGAGGTCAGGGCGGATGGATGAGTCAACCAAGCATGGCACTTCAAAAAGGACGACAGGTGTTCTTTTCAGTATTTTGTTTTAACTGAGGTCGTGTTTTTAACCAGAATCCTAAACACCAAGTTGAAAATAAAAAGTCCAAGGTTAAAAAAAAAAAAAAGATAGTTGTTGAGATATTTCAGTCTGGTTAATTCTGCACTGCAAACTTCTTTTCTGCTATTTTGTTCTTCACGATGTCTCAAAACTGGCACGTTAGAGGCTGCTGACTATTGTTAGGCCCCGTTCAAACCTCACATTAACATCCATCCTATTCAATCCAAATGCCAGTAGCCAGCTTTATGTAATTATGCTCACGCCTGGCATTAAAATGCATCTCCACATGTGTTGCCCCAGCCAACACTCGAGATCCAATCTCAGTTTCGGCCCTTGTATGCAAGTTGACACGAACACAACTGCAGTCAGAACACCTGTTTGTTGTTTGTGCTGCACAATTTTGGGGGGTTGATACATATTTTGGAAGAAGCTGTGAAGTATCTCATTTGATTGATCTTCGCCCTGACATTAGTTATTTTAGAGACCAGCGCAAAACTCAGATTATAACTTAAACCCTAAAACCTTTCACCGCTGTGCAGTTTGAAGCAATGACAGAAAAATCTCTGGCGATATTTGGGCTACTAACTCACCTGCTTCTCATCAACTAATCAAGCCTGGGACTCTACTTAAGGACTTTCAACTCTCCCACTCATCGCAGGTTCTTCAGTTTATCGACCGATGAACCTGCCATTAACTTTTTCATCTAGCACAGAAATGCTATTCCTGATTTGTCTTCCTTTCTTCCTTGCTGCAGCTGCAGCCCAGATTCCTTCTGTCCTTCGGATATCCCGTTTCAGTTCTGTTAACCTTTGTTTCATTAAACTCCAATTTTTTTTAATTCTCTTTAGTCACATCAATAATTAACCACATGATGATAAGTTCGTGTTTAGATTTATTTATTATTTAGTTAGTTAACAGCTACAAGGACAGATTTTATGAACAGATATGACTTACGCTGCTCAGGTGATCATTATAATAGTGGTTGTGTGTTTTATTCCTGAATGAATGAGTTAAACTCTGAGTAGGTGGTCTTTAATGTGACCCAGGACTCATTGTGTGTTCACACCAAAGGAAGGAGGTCCCAGACCACCTCCACACGTGGACTAGGTGTGTTCATACCTGTTCTTTAAGCAGGTCAGATGCTAATGTGAGGTCTGAACAGAACCATAGTTTGAAGTTCAGCGGCGGCTGGTGTGATTTTTATACCTGGGTGGGAATACAACTGCTGAGAACTCCTGCTTGCGCGCAAATAAAATAAATAAAACTCGACTCAGCTTCTCTATCTTGCAGTGTCTTTTCTCGCCGAGCAGAAGGATCCTCCGGGAAACTAAACAAACCTTGGACGGTGTTCACTCTGCGTGACGGAGTTCCCTTAACCTCAGAGTTCAGCCTTGTCAGGTTAGCCGACGAGCTGCTTCTGTGTTGTGTTCTGCATCTTTTATTTTTACACCTCCAAGTGTTTCTCTCTCTCTCTCTCATTGAATCACTGCTGACACCAAACACATTCGCTTGCCAATGTTTATTTGCAGGATTTGGCAAAAACGAAACACTTGTCTTGGCGTCGGCTTCTTCAACCAACACACCAACTCATGCTGGTAAATGTTCGGTCCTCGTGATCTTTTGCTCCGTTGCCAACTAGTTACTAAGACAAGATGCTGTATAGTGAGTGGGGTCTGCTGAGCAAACCTAAAGTTGCCAAGGGGCGTCGTTAGTGCGATGTTTCAAATAATTAGAGAAACACTGATATACATCTTATTCAGTTGTTAGTCGCGTGAATTTTACAGACATGAAGCTCTTTCATGCGGTTGAAGGCCACCTCTCCAAAACAAAAAGGACCAGTGTTACAAATAGAGTACATCTCAAAATCTAGCAAACTGCCCCGACCCACAAATTATTTGTGGCGGAAAGTTGGTCTGGAGTCTCTTCATTGGGAACTAATTATGGTCCTGCAAAGATCTGTCAGGCCAATCAAACATTGGCCAATTAGGCCAATTTAGAATCACCAATGAACCTAACCAGCATGTCTTTGAACGGTGGGTGGAAGCTGGAGTACCTGGAGAGAACCCATGCAGACACAGGGAGAACATGCTGTTGCTTTTCTTTATTAAATTCATTTTATGTTTTAGCTGTTATTATTAACAGTATGCTGTTACCGGCCCGGAATCCCAGTTTAACCTCAAAACCTTTTACAGTGGACAGTTGGCATGGAGTGATTCTCCATTGGGAACTGATTATGCTCCTGCAAAGATCTGCCGGAGCAATCAAATCGTTTGGGAGGGGCTTTATGTGGTAACAGCGACGCCATCCTACTGGTCATCTGAGCACCGTGCAGTTGAATTCAATAAAAGTTGTTAAAACAAGACGGCTCAGGCCTCAGCTGACAAAAAAGAATGAAAGGCAATCTTAATCTGTGCATCTCTAAAGGTTATGGTCCACTAACTGCTATAAATGTGTTTCTTAAATGCTTTTCTTTATTAAATTAATTTTATGCTTCAGTAAACTGTCTTTTATTATCGACAGTATGCTGTTACTAGCATGGAAACCCGCCCAAATTATCCACAAAACCTTTTACAGCGTACAGTTGGTCTGGAGTCTCTCCATTGGGAACTGATTATGCTCCTGCAAAGATCTGCAGGGCAAATGAAATCGTTTGGGCGCACAGTCATCTGAGCTACTACAAAATGGCTCTGATTGGTGGGAGGATTATCCAACTGCATTTAAAAAAACAAACAAAAAAAAAACGCTTCCCATAATGAAATCCAAATGGCTACGCTAGGCTAATCAGAATCACGAATCCAATCCAGAGAGCTCGATCACAAAAATGACTACGTCCCTTTTGAGCTGGCAAACGACAGAATGCAAACATGTCTTCGAGGACCGGAGCAGACTGCCTGCTCATCGCATCATTAACTGAGCTGCATCATTGACAGTATTGACGAGTATAATTGTTGCCGCTCAGCCGGCGACGCTGCAGAGTTGTATTCTGTTCCTGCCCTCTGTGTTCACCATCACTGTGAGTTTTTTCTTTTTTTATTGAAGACAAATTCACAGATTACTTCTATCAGCAACTAGAAAATAATAAGAAATGTGACTGTGCCAGGTGTTGATGACGCACCAACATTAGTGGATATTATCACAAATTACTGCGGTAAAGCTAGAAGCTGAAGTGTCACTGTATAGACTTTCAGACTCATGTGGGAGGAGGTCAAAAACTTACAAAATTATGTCATCATTTTTATTCCCCTGGGCCTACATTACCCACAGTGCTCCTCAACCTCTGACATCCAGGTGTGTTAAACTAGCAGCAATCGGTGTGGGTCAGCTCTTTATGGATTTACGTCGTAAACATTTATTCCTTTTAAGATGTGCCTGTATTTGAACAAGTTCTTTCTTTTAAATGCCGGGACTGAATGAATTGATTTTTAACTGAAAGTTTGTAGAGCAAATGCATATCTGAGCTTTAAATCAGCACCAGTACTAATGTGTTTATTCACAAAATGTACATTTTATATATAAATTCTTCATTTCGGTTATTTATTTTTCACCTTTTCTTTTTAACAACTTGTATCGAGACTCAACTCTTGTATCTGCGACTCTAAAAGATTTTACAAAATGAGAGTTAAGATCAGAAATTAGCTTTTTTGTATCTTTTTTTTTTTAATAACAAAACCTTACACGATGAACCTTGGCGCCGTTTAACTACGGATATCCTTAACGAAGACGGCAAAGATGTGGAAATTAATAAGGTGAGAGTGTTAACATTCACACGGTTCATGGTGTCATTTCACAAGATTCATGTTCATTCATTAAAAGAAAAGAGTCTTTTATGGCCTTTAATCGTCAAATTGGTCCAATCTAAGAGCTTTTAAGGATCCGCAGAGTCCCAGAGAGACAATGAAACGAGGACGGAGCGTCAAATCAGACATCCTGTGTTTTTGTTCTCTGCCTTCATCTCCTCATCTCCTCATCTCCTCATCTCGCTCTCCGTCTCTTTTGCCTTTTTCATCCTGAGAGTTTTTGCTGCATCGCAACGCTCCGCCGTTGCCATGGCAACAATGGAGAACAAGAGAGGCGTGCAGTTTTTTTTTTTCTTCTTTTTGTTTTTTCTTTTTTTTTTTTTTTTAATTTAAACATCTGCTGCTGCTGCTGCTGTGGCCTCAGATTCATACAGATGTGGCCACACTGCAGCAACGTTGCAGAGAGTGAGAAGATATACAACAGACCTGAAGCTGTGACCACAAACACACACATTCACACACACACACACTGTCTCTCTCTCTCTCTCTCTATCTGTCTCTCTCACACATATTCAGTGATGTCGCACGCCCACCGCTCTCAACTCATTTTCTGTCATTCGCTTTCCCTCCATCCTCAGTCTGTGCCAGCATCTCCACGGCAACCGGGCAACCACACTGATGCCGTCGCACCAGTCATCGCCTGATTCTTTTCCAAACGGGTTCACTAATTAATAATAATAATAATGATAATGACAGTCAACAGTGCCGTTGCGTCATCAAGCGTCTACATCACATCACCATCATCATCACCATCACCATCATCATCACCATCATCATCATCACCACCCAGCTGACTGGGTGATCCGTGTTTACTCACATTCCTCTCAGTCGTATCAGGACCTGGTTGTTGTGATTCTGCTCCAGAGTGTCCACAAACTCCTCAGTCTGTTGCACCTCCTCTTGCTGCTGCTGTTGCACCTCTGTCTGCTCTTCCTCGGTCTGTGACATCTCCTCCTCCTCCTCCTCCTGTCGTAACCCCTCACTTTGCTGCACCTCCTCTCCGTGTTGCATCTCCTCCTCCTCCTCCTTTTCTTCTTCTTGTTCTTGTCGCCGCAACTCCTCCTGCTGCTCTTGCTCCTCTTCCTTGTTTAACAGTGTGCCACCTGCTTGCTGCACCTCCTTCTCCTCCTCCTCCTCTTCCTCCTCCTGTTGCATCTCCCACTGCTGCAACTCAACCTCTACCTCCTTCTGCTGCACTTCCTCCTCCTCCAGCTCTCCCTCCTGTTGCTGCTGCAACTCCTCAGCTTCCAGCACCTCCTCGGGGAGCTGAGACTCCTCCGCCTCCTCGTTCATCTCGCTCGCGGGTCGGTAGAGGCGCTCACAGAGCAGAGTTGGGTCTCTCAGATTGACGGAGCCCTGAAAACATCAACTCAGGTCGTAGCAGAGAGTCCTCGAGTTCTAGGGAAACTTCATCCAACTTCCTGTGATGTCACCTGACAAGTCCCGGCCAATCCCCCCCCCCCTACCCCAACCCCGAAAAAAAACAATCTCTTATCCGATCCGTGGATGGAAGTTGAGGGGTTAAAGGTCACACGAGAGCGCTTCTTGGGCGAACTGCAAAAACAAGAGGAAAAAACTCAGCGGACGACTTACTTCCTTCCTTCCCCGGCTCACTGCTCAGCTCTGCGCTCCGACACTGCGGCAGCTAAACGATCCCTCTGAATGTCCCAGAGCATCGCCGTAGCAACGCAAAGAGGAAGTCAACCAGCAATAAAGACGGGATGGGGAGAGAGAGAGAGAGGGAGAGAGAGAGAGAGAGAGAGATGGAGGAGGACAAAGGAGAAGCAGAGAACATTGCAGAGTGTTTCCGTGGTAACTCAACAACGGTTGCCAGGAGTGATGGAATCCTGCAGCCGACAGACCTCCCTCTTCTTCCTCCTCTTCCTCTTCCTCCTCCTCCTCCTCACCCCCCTCCCCAATTCAAACGCACATAACTTTACGCTCTGTTCAGATCCACACAGCGAATGGGCATCTCAAGCCGTCCTCCTCTGCTGTCTCACCCGCTGCATCCCAGATAGAGAGAGATGAGTGTGTGTGTGTGTGTTTCCTGTCAGTGTGTGTGTGTGTGTGTTTTATTTTTTTTAGACAATGATGATGTAATGTTCCTGAAAATGAGAGTCACAAATCCTCTCCAGTCAAGTGGCACAGTCGCACAGTCAGAGTAAAGTGGAGCTGGCGCCACCTAGAGGCCGCGCTGCTCGACACAGCCACAAGGTGAACTGAACTTCATCACCTTCTGACGAGCAAATCAAAAACAAATTATGTCCGAAATTGAAATCTCCTGTAATTTAGTTCCAGGGCCCCGGCGGGAAACAAAAGGTGGTGTCAGGGGCGTTTCTGATGACACTCTAGTCTGAGTGAGTTTTAATTGAGATTTTAATTAGGTTCTCTTGTTTTTTGTTTTGTTTTCATCACCTTTGTCTCATGCACGTGTATTTAAAACTGCAGCATTTGTACGTTTGCTGCGAAGCACATTGTAATGCTGATTTGAAAAGTACTTTACAAATAAACATTAATATCAGTAGCAGTATCATCACAGTTGATCATTTGTGCTGCATCTGTTGCAAGAAACCTTTCAAACTTCTCTCTGCAGCTTAAAGTGGTTTTAGTTGTGGATACATGAGACGTGAGATGTGGACAGGTTGAGATTCTCGGGTTCATATCGTATATATGTGGTAAAACTACAAAGCCTGATCTCCTCCTGATCACAAACGCCCTGTACAAGAAGGGCCAAAGTCGTCTCCACCTGCTTAGACGACTGAGGTCCTTTGGAGTGTGCAGGACACTGCTCAGGACTTTCTATGACTCTGTGGTGGCCTCTACCATCCTGTATGCAGTGGTTTGCTTGAGCAGTGGGAACTCAGAGAGGGACAGGAAGAGGCTGAACAAGCTGGTCAGACGGGCCGGCTCTGTCCTGGACTGCTCTTTGGACTCCATCGAGGAGGTGGGTGAGAGGAGGATGTTAGCCAAGCTGACATCAATCATGGACAACCCCTCTCACCCACTGCATCAGACTGTAGGAAACCCAAGCAACTCCTTCAGCAGCAGACTGCTGCATCCACGACGCAGGAAGGAACGCTACCGCAGGTCCTTCATTCCAGCTGCCATCAGGCTGTACAACACCAGCCTGAGTCAATAAAAACTGTGCTTTTGCACAAATTAATCTGCTTTTTTGCACGAACCACTACCTCACCAACTCATAGTTTTTTCTTCAAAGTCTAAGCAACTTTAAGCAACTAAAAGTTTATTCCACCACCACATTGTATATACAGAATGTCTTTATATTTCTAGTTCTCTCTATATTTTTTCAAAGTATTGTTATTTTTTTTTTT
>JASGAT010374660.1:0-22089 GCA_030220025.1 Chelon auratus
CCCACTAACAACATAATGTTTCTAGACACCACAGGACACCCTCAGAAGGCCCATGTCCATTCTCTGATGAGTCACCACAAGGGAGACCTGCACAATATTAGGAAGGTGTTCATAATGTTATGCCTGATCAGTGTACACCTACTTGAAGTTTTGAGATCTCTAGGATGTTTGCAAGCCCTTGTGTTACTTCCTGGTTTAAAAAGATCCCGGCCAGACAACCAGAGGACAGTCATGTGTCTTTCGGTGGCTTGGGTCCATCGTCCTGAATGCGTCCTCACTCTCTGAGTAACATTAGCCCTGGCAATCTGGATCTACAGCTAAAGACAAAACCATTCACTGTCTTCAGGAACAAAACTACTTTATCAGATTATTCACTTCAACTGAGAAGATCACTGATACAGACCCTTCACAACAATCAAGGCAACAGCTGCTGCTGGTAGTTATTTATCCAAGCTGCAGAGTACCTGGCTCTGTAGCCACACCTTTTCTGGCTCTGGTCAAAGAGTCCTTCTCTGTTTTTCACTCCGTTGAAGGTCGGGTCCCAACGGCGATGTGGTATGCCAGGTGTTCAGCGAGTACGCCCGGGCCTGTGCCCATGCTGACCACCCACTGCACGACTGGAGGCAGCACATTCCTCAGTGTGGTACGTTATTCCAGGTGTTTTAAACCATCGGCACCAAATGAAGTTTAGTCCCATATGCTAATCATCACAATCAACGCACTATACAAGAAATACACATTTTTGTTTGATAAATAACAAATTCCTAATAGTGTAACCACGTTACCCATTAATAATGTTTATATTGTTGAGATATGTGAGCTGTAGCCTACCTAATTTATGCTAGCTAAGAGCCATTCGCTAACTGTGAAGGTCACAGGGTAATGTAGTGGAACAAACTTCATCTAGAAGGTACAAATTCTCATAGTTTCTGTCTGTTTAATGTACATTTTATCAATAACCACGTTACCCATTAAGTAACTTGTATCAGATTCTACCTAATGCACAGCACATATATATAGAACCGTTAGCTAACTGTGGAGGCTGACTACAGGGTGACATTGACATTAGCTAGAAGACACAAGACTTAAAATTACAGTGAAATAATATACATTTCTTCATTTTAATGTACATTTTGTCAATATATTATCCCATTACACACAGATGAGTTGTTACTGTAGTCTTCCTAACATATACAGCTAATTTACAGCAATCAGATACTGGTGTAGCTCACAGAATGTATGTATGTTAGCCAAAACAACATTAGCTAACTGTTGTTATGGTGGAACAGAGACTAGTTAGAGAACATTGGACTATGAAATATAAAAGCAATATCGAAATTTTTGTCTATTTTGTGTTTTTCACACTAAAAGTGTAGCATATCTAATGGATATGCATATCTGTGTGCAGTATTTTCAAGCCCTATTTGCAGACTTTGCATTAGAAGATTTAAGTATGTTGTGTTTTCTTTATGCGACCAGCGAAGCAGTGTCCTCTTGGACTGCAGTACAGGGAATGCATCAGCTGCTGCCCGGCGTCCTGCAACCTGGAGCGAACGTGCATCGACAGCAAGCTGGCCTGCCTGGATGGATGCTACTGTCCTGAAGGTGAGTTTACTCCGTTGAGATCTGTGGCTTCCTGCAAATACTGTACACTCTTTATTCATTACAGCGTCTGTCTTGTTTTTCTTTTGCATCTTTTTGAATCTTACGTCTTCTGTTTCTCCAGGTCTGATCTACGAGGATGGAGGTTGCGTGACGCCCTCCGACTGTCCCTGTGAGTACCACGGCATGTTTTATCCATCTGGACAGATGCTGCAGGAGGAATGCAATAACTGGTGAGCAGTGCTTCTACCTCTCCTAAATACTCCTGTTGAATAACCTTTGAAACCGCTCTGATTTACATGTTCAAATACTGTTCTTTCATCTAATAACAAATAGGCAACACCAGGGCTTTATGATTTTCTTTCAGTATCTCATTTTCCTTGAAATAGATGGACACATGTGCGACCACGCTGCAATAAAACACAGATATTTTCCTGCGGACTCTGTTGCAGTCCTTTTTATCCATTCAGATCTGACCACCTGGGCTCGGTGTGTTCAGTTTCTGTCAGTGATCCTGTTGATTAGTTCAGCCTTTCATGTTGCCAACAGCCACCTGTGGACGTCTCTGCTTTCTGTTTCAGCACATGCGTGGGTGGAGTGTGGAACTGCACCGACTACAACTGCCCAGGTTTGTGCCTTTCCTGTGCCGGTGGTTGATTTGGGTTTTACTCCAAACGCTCTGCAGGACAAACTTGATCATGTGTTAACTGGTCTGTTAAGGAAAGGGGAAGGTAACTAGAAAGAAAGAATAAACATGGAAAAAGTTCCTGCTAACCAGCGAGAAGAAATTCTCTGAATAGGATGCAAGGAAATACTTTCTAGAAACATATGTCAGTCATTTACGTCAAGGTATATCCAAAATCGAAGTTTTTTTTTGTAGGGTTGCCTTTGTTTCAGTTTGGTTTTGGGATATTCTTGAAACATACCATGATTGAAAGCAGTGAAAGTGGAATTTTCCTACGTAGGAAGCCAGAAACGTGGAAGCAGAAAGCATCAGTGGAATCAACCAATGTGTTTGGGACTCGATGCAAAGATACAGGATGCTTCAAACATAAACAGAAGTCAATGATTGTGGATTGTTTTCAAGAAATATTGTATAGAAGGCCACAGACAGATTGAAGAACCTGGAAGAAGAAAGATCTCTAGAAGAGGAAGAAGTCTTTTGATAGGTCCTTCTTGATACCAAGATGGACCAAAGGAAAAAGGAGGTATCCTAGATAAGGAGCAAGGTCAGGAAGAAGGAGAAAGCTCCATAGCTGAGGAATACGGAAAGATTTTGTTTAGTATTCAGCAAAATGTAAGGCTAATAGATAGATATCTAGCCAAGAAGCAAGAATGCTTCCCAGTTAGGATGCCAGGAAATAAACAAAACCTTCATATTGACTACGTTTACATCAGTGCTGTCAAACATACAGCCCTTGGTCCAAAACCCAAGAGAAGGTCCAATCTAGTCCGCGGGATGAATTTGCAAAGTGCGAAAACAACACAGAAGATATTGACTGCAATTTATAATGTGTCCACTAGGGACCACACTGTTTTAGTAAGAGTAGCTGAGACCTTGAACTAAACTGTAGATTGCAGCAATGCACCAGATTTCCACTTAATTTCACCAAAATTTCAGGTTGTTCATAAAATATTTTCATAATGTTCTTCTTTGCACCAAAACAAAGGGAAAAAATATTTGAGTTGTCGTTATTTATAGGTTATCATGCCAGTTTGTTCGCACTGGTCTGGCCCACTCGAGATCAACTTGGGCTGTATGTGGCCCCCTGAACTAAAATGAGTGTGACACCCCTGATTTACCTGTTAAAATGATCTGAGCAGTGTTTAAATGCTCCAAAACATTCATCACAATAGAACTTTATTGACAGCGTCTTTATTGGCAGTCTGCTAGAAATAGAGCAGAAAAAGAAGAATTCTCCAAAGATGGAGCCACTACTCCAGCTTTGTTCATTCTCTTGCTTCTATTTTGATTATTACTTATTATTTTTATTATTATTCACTCACTAAACCTGGTTAGATAGCAGTTCTCTTGAGTGCACCAAGCTCTGAATTAAGCCAATAAGTGAAAAATGTGTCAATGTCTCTACAGGCGAGTGCTCCGTGACAGGCGATATGTATTTCCAGTCCTTTGATGGGCGGGTCTACACCTTCCCTGCAACCTGTCAGTACGTCTTGGCCAAAAGTCGCAACTCTGGAAAGTTCACGGTCACCATCCAGAACACTCCCTGTGGAGCTGTGAGTTACCGTCTCAGTTATTTCTGCTTTTTCAGTTCCGCTTTGTTGAAAAAAAGTGTCTCTACGTCCTGGAAATCTTCCACTTGACCCATTGCAGTCCGACTGTTCTGTTGGCTCGGCTTACAGGTGCATGCGGTTTGTCTGTCGTGTAGATCATATCATGATTTAAGTGCTCAATAATCCCCGCTGAGTCCGGGTCATTTGTCTTCAATAGCCACGCTGCAGATAGTGGACATGAAAAGACGGAGGGCTTCTTCTCCAAGCCTCCGGTTTCCCAGCAGACTTTGAGCTGCTGAGCAAACAGAGTTTTTTTGGGGGGGAGGAGGCGGGATATAAGATGTCCCACTCATCAGAGCAGAGGCCCGAGACCTCTAACAGCCAAGTGAACAGGATTACCTTATCAGGCCAGACTGACAGAGCTGTGGACGGCTTTGTAGTGAAGCGGGAGGTGAAGAGAGGCGCTTGGGGGGGGCGGGGGGGGCTTGGACAGAGAGGAGGTTATGCGAAAACAGGAGGTGAATGATGGGAAGAGTGGGAAGGAGGAGGAGGAGGAGGGTGGAGGTGGGTGCTAAAAACCTTTCCACTATGAGGCTCTGCCACTTATGAAAGAGACGATTCATGGATGCAGATCGCTCACTGTCAGCGACGCGCAGACTTTCCGCCTTTGAAAACATCACAGCGGCACAGCAACGGGCAACAGCAGGTTTTATATTCATGCAAAGTTTAAAATTTACAATTTATTCACGAGCAATGTGATGCACTGTCAAGTCAGATCATGGAGGAGGCTTTTCTTACAACTTGATTGTCTGCACTTTGGGCCCAACGACTGTCTCATATGAATAGTCTCAGATTTTTCTTGTCATATAGTTCAGGTCTGACTAAATTTAGCAGATATTTAGCACCAGCAATTCTTAAAGCATCATCAGTCATCTGGTTGAATCCCACTTTACGTACTTTCCTAGCATCGAACTATACGCAGACAAAGTTAGTGAGCAGCTGAAACATATACTGAAGCCACTGACTGTATATAAATATGAATGAAACCTCCTTAACGTCTCCCACATGGTTTACGAGCGGTTTTGAAGCTCAGTGTTGGTGCGTGCTGAATGAACGGCATCCATCTCGTCGTCCGTCTCCTGCATCTCCCACAATGCTTAGCGAGCGTGACGTATGCTGCAGTGGGAGGGGCCTATGAGGACATCCCTGGAGTTCGGCTCTAGAATGAACCTGGCCAGAATGAATTGTTCTTTGTCTTGCTCACCTCGAGAACAAATTACTTGCTTTTCGCAGAGTATGTAACAAGCTTAAAACATCTTTATTTCTGCTGTAAAGTTCGACATTTTTACCATGGAAGTCAATGGTAGCAGAATCCAGAGACGACTAGCTGGATTTTTGTCCTTTCATAATTTTACATTTTATCTTTTAAGTGTATTATATTCCCTCCCTGCAGACTTTTTCTGTTTTTCTGTTCTTTCACTCTCTTTCTTGTCATTCCACTCAATTTCTTCCTATTATTTCTCTTTCATTATGTGTCTGAATTGTTGCGGTTCGGGAAAACTGCCAGCCTTGCTTTATCGCGCCGTCTTGTCTCAATTACAGAATTTGGACGGGGCCTGCATCCAATCAGTTAACCTGGTCATTGACGAGGATCCAAGAACAGAGATCACAATGAGTCACGTGGGAGAGGTCTTCATGGCCGGACAGTACCGCATCTCGCTGCCCTATTCTGACGGTAACCTCCTCGTGTTTTATATCCCCCCCCCAACATTGTTCTACGCCCAGGGCCTGACATCTTTCTTCGGCCAATGGCGGAGGTGGCTTGAATGACAGCAGTGCTATTGAGATGAATTTTTTCCCAATATGCTCGCATTGTTTTGCACAAAACACTTTACCCCTCGGAGTAGTGCTCTATTTACACACCACTGTTTTCACAAAGAAGTCAACAGCCCTTTGTTTGTTGTGTGTGAAACTACATGAGAAGCATCTGATGTTTACCTCGATGACACCAACACTCATCCAGCTCAGCGATATATTAGAAACAATTAGCCAATAATAAATTAAACATCCTCGCTTGCAGCACATGAAATGTCGTGCATAAATAAAACTCTACGAGTCGATTTATCAATGTAATTCAAATTCTAATAAGTCTTTTCTGCAGAACATTATATCGTTTCTTGTTTCAGATAAAAGTGAATTTAAAAATCTTTGGGTTTTTGGATGACGTCACTTTGTTATCTGCACTTTTCAAATGTTCCTTTTATTTTACAGATTGAGCAATTGATCTATTAATTGACCAAGTAATTTATTATTGGCTGTAAAGGTGAAACTGTCACATCTTGTTTTTATAGCGTCAAATAACCAATATTAACTACCAAAAAATGTATTTGACGTGTACTTTAATGTTTTAGTTTGGAGCATAGACTGTATATAAATATGGACAATGCGTTCCCGCTTCTGCTCATTGACCAAACTGGTGCTAATTTCCCGGGGATATGGGCGGCGCCATCTTGTGAGTTTGGAACCAGAGTCTGATCAGCACGGTCCAAGGGGGGAACCACGTGGAGCCGCGATATTGATGCC
Organism: Chelon auratus; assembly: GCA_030220025.1. NCBI lineage: Eukaryota > Metazoa > Chordata > Actinopteri > Mugiliformes > Mugilidae > Chelon > Chelon auratus. The sequence continues at coordinate 6,421 of JASGAT010374660.1, forward strand.
CCGCCCACATTTCCTCCAGACTCACTCACGTTTTCATTTAATTAATTCTGCGCTTTGCTCTACCTCCACCAGTTACAAGGAAATGTTGGATTATACACTTTATTTCAAAAAAACATTTGTTTACAACTCTCACAGTCCCGTGGGACTGCTTTACAGAGCAGTTGACATGGCAACTGGCGGTTGCCATTATGTCTCATCCTGTTTCTTTAGCGTCAAATAACCAACTAAAATGAAACTTATCCAAAACAAATTGACACGCGCATCAGCATTATATTAACTACGTAAAATGAAAGAAACCATCCTTGAAAAAAATTATTTGACGTGTATTTTAGGGTTTTAGTTTGGCCCAAGTCCCGCCCACTAACATGGAGGAGGTGGGGCTTATATGACCTATACTGCAGCCAGCCACCAGGGGGAGCTTCACATGATTTAGCTTCACTTTTAATTAGCTGTCATGATGTCCACTTTCTATACAGTCTTATCAGTTTGTGACTTTAAAAAAAAAAAACTACCATTAATGTCCTCTCTCCCCCCCGCAGACCTCTTCCACATCCAGGCGCTGTCGTCCATGTTCCTCCAGGTGAGGACGGCTTTCGGCCTGCGTCTCCAGTACAGCTGGACCGAGTTCCGCCTCTACCTGCAGGCCGACGAGCTGTGGAAGGATGACACCGTGGGGCTGTGCGGCACCTTCAACGGCAACATCCAAGATGACTTCCTGTAAGTGTGCGCCGGCTGACCTCTGACCCCTCCCGCGCCCTCTCTCAACCCCCTCCCTCCAATAATAATAATAATAAAAAAAGAAAATAGGGATTGTGCTCCTGTTTCAGAGGCAGGGAGGGAGGTGATGGCGAAGTGCTCTCCCTCTCTCACACTCTCTCTCTGTAATGCACACTGGCATCAAAAGCCTCGCTCTCTGATCAGCTCTTTTAGTCCGGCCAGATGAGCGCCCAACTGGACACGCCACTTCAACAAGGAATTTACTGTTTACTGGAATAGGGGCTCCACTGTACCCTACCGTAATGGCTGACCATGAAGGGCGGATGTTGTCTAACAGCTGTAAATGGATATACATCACAGTTGGTGGCTGAAGTGGTCGTATGCTGCTGGAGGGAAAACTGGAACTCACCTGGCTCAAAGCTCTGAGAAAAAGACTTTAGGACACAAGAGTTTAGTTTGAGGAATTAACTGAATGTAAATACGTGCATTTAGTCAGGAACTCAGGTAGCTATGGACTCTGCTAATCTAATTTCAAAAAGAAATTGAAAATTGATCAATTGTGGCTTGGGTGGACTCTAAGGTGCCAATCCCTGCAACCTGTATCAGTATCAGATGCAGCAGACTGTAGAGAGGGATGGTACAACTAAAATTTGGATGTCCAAATCCAAAACATCTGTGATCATGGAGGTGTTATGGTAATTTAGGCAGCTATTGCATCGATTCCCATGAAGACAAATGGGAGTTAACCAATGGGAGACATCCTGGTTCATCTTCTTCTACTGAATCTATTTAGGACTTCTTCTCCTCCTTCGTCTCGACCTTCTAATCCTTCCTCCACCTTTTCCTTCTCCTCTTCCTCTTTCCACTGCTTACTACTTACTACTACTCTCTCGTTCCTACTCCTCCTCCCTCTCTGTTTCTTCCTCTTCTTCCTTGTTCTCTACCTCCTTTTTTCTTCTTCTCATCTTCTTCCCTCTCCTTCTTCACCTCCTTTGTCTCAACCTTCCAATCCTTCCCCTTCTTTTTCAACATCTTCTCCTCCTTCCTATCTTTCTTTTTTTTCTACTGCTTCTTCTCTTTCCTCTTCAACTCCTTCTCCTCCTCCTCTCCTTTTCTATTCCTTCTGTTTCTTCTTCACATCTTCCTCTTTCTCTATCGCTATCTCTCTTTTTTGTCTTAATCTTCCTACGTCTCCTTCTCCCCTCCTCTCCTCTTCCTCTTTCTCCTCCTTTTTCTTCTTCTCCTCATCCTCCTGCACCTTTTCCTTATCCTCTTTCTCTTTCTCCTCTTCCTCTTTCTACTCCTTCTCTCTTTCCTACCCCCCCTCCATTTCTTCCTCTTCTCCCTTGTTCTCCACCTCTCTTTTTCTTCTTCTTCCCATCCTCCTCCCCCTCCTTCTTCTCCTCCTCCTGGAATCCACGTGGACGGCAACGTTGGACACGTGGAGACATCTTGGCTCATCTTCTTCTACTGAATCTATTCACCATCTTGTTCTCCTCCTCCTCTTTCTTTTTTTCTTCTGTTTCTTTTCTTTCCTCTTCTCCTCCTTTTTCTTCTTCTCCTCATCCTCCCGCACCTTTTCCTTCTCCTCTTCCTCTTTCTCCTCTTTCTCTTTCTACTCCTTCTTCTCTTGTTCCTACTCCTCCTCCCTCTCCGTTTCTTCCTTTTCTTCCTTGTCCTCCACATCCTTTTTTTCCTCTTCTCATCCTCCTTCTTCTCCTCTTTGTGGAGTCCAGACGTGGACACATCTTGGTTCATCTTCTTCTACTCTAGACATTCAGGCTTGTCAATAAAGACCCTAATATGGCCCTAAAGTTAACTCGTAATCCCAGAGGTGCATTTATTTGTTGCCCCTCACAATCACTGAGGTTATTTTTATGCAGACGTGTGGAAAGTAAGTCGTCATAATGAATCTGTGCTCTGTTGTTTTTTCTTTTTTCCTGCAGATCTCCATCAGGTATGATAGAAAGCACTCCTCAGCTTTTTGGAAACGCCTGGAGGGTCTCGTCGGCATGTTCGGCCGGCCCAAGTACGCCTCAGCTCGACCCGTGTGACGCGCACCAGCAGGCCGGTCAGTTCCCTTCTCCCTCATCAAAAAAAATATAAAAGCTAAAATCTAAATCTAAATAAGGATGTATGTTATAAATAAAGTGCATCATTTCTTGAAACTAGTTTCCTTTTTGGTCGGTTGCACACATTCAACAGAAAATCCAGATTTATTTCACCACTTTCATGCTGCTAGAAGAAAAACTCTTTACAACAGACTTTATTTAAGGCCAAAATATTTTAATTCTATGAATTGACTGAATGCTAATTAGAGCATTTAGGGTTCAAAACAAATATGGTGACACATCAGGATCTCAGGTCGCCGCAGACTCTTCTAATCTTATTTCAAAGCTGCAGCAGACTTTCAGCATTTATTTTAATTAAACGAAGAATTAAAACATTATTTATGCGTAATTCAGCTTCTCACTTTTATTTTTATTCTATTAAAAACCAATACCAGACTCCTGGAGGATGTGGCTGCACACACATGCCTGTGAATGTATGTTTTAAAATCCATTCCTTCCACCTCCTCTCGCTCAGTGACCTACGCCTCAGAGATGTGTGACATCCTGAACCAGGATCTGTTCGCCTCCTGTCACGAGTACCTCAGTCCGACGCCCTTCCATCAGCAGTGCCGCTCGGACACCTGTAAGTGCGGGACGCCCTGCCTCTGCTCGGCGCTCGCCCACTACGCCCGCCACTGCCGCCGATTCTCTGTCATCATCGACTTCAGATCGCATGTGCCCGACTGCGGTGAGTGCTCAGACACGTCTGGTTTGTAGAGGATGACTAGCTGATTCTTCATGTTAATTACTTAATAACTTTGAGCTTTAGGAACATTTCTGGTTTCAGGGTGATGAGTTAAGACAAGATGTGACAAACTAATATGAAGGATCTGTTGAGTTCCAGTGGTTTTATGTGAAGACAATGTGACAGGAGTTAATTAACACAGAAATTACCACATTTTATTTCTTCCTTTTTCAATATATAAATTAGAGATGACATGATCCAATGCTGATCTTTTAATATTGAGTATCGGCCAATCTGGGTCCGGATCCGATCTTAAATAGATTCCTAAAGTTCGTCCTTGTCTTCGTTGTCTTCTCCTAGAGTTGGTCTCCTGTAGCTTCCTAAAGTCTTTCCTTGTCTTCTCCTAGAGTCAACTGGATTCAGTCCAATAAATCTTTCTGTCAAAGTTAATGTAGTGTGTAGAGGGTAGCTGGTACCTTGTGTTCTCTACTCCAGAAATGTTCTGGTCATCCAACGCTGCCATAAACTCCCTAACCCTCTCTGGAAGAGATCTACACAGAATAACAAATCTATCTCTGTGGATTAATGACGTAATCAGAAATCTTTGACTCTTTATTCCACACCGTTCTGTCCCTGCAGCCATCCCCTGTCCTGCCACCATGCAATACGGCACCTGTGTGTCCTCCTGCCAGCGCCGCTGCTCCTCCCTGTCCGTCCCGCAGCAATGTGGGGACGAGTGTGAGGAGGGCTGCGTCTGCCCTCCGGGGTCCTTCTACAACCAGCGAACGCACACCTGCGTGCACAGGTAAGACAGAGTAGGCGGAGCTTCCAGTAAATCAGACAGATGCAGCAGTTTCTTCTCTTATAGCACGTTGCAGACTTCGGCGTTGAGTTCAGGAGGCAGATGGGAATCAGCTGAAGCCCGTTGACAGGCCAACCGGCTGGAGTCACTCCACCAAACAAATCCTCTCAAAGTGATATTTGTATCTGCTCTGCAGCTTGGGTCAGCCTTTAAGTGGAAAGCCTTGTATCTCTCTCTCCCGCAGACGTTACAGAGCCAGAAGACCTCTGCGATTGTGCTCTCCCTTTCAGCCTGGCTCTGCCCTGGAAGACATGCAGCTTAATTCCGCTTAAATGTCCCAGGTTTTTACATCCTAGTGTGGCGCGGCGCTTTACTTACCATGTGATAGGGTTACAATCGAGGAATCCACCGTGAAACCCCCCTTTCATTCCCACTCGGACTCTGGACGACACAGATATCTGATAACCAGTGAGAAAGAATTTGTAGTACAGAGGCTGATGTGTGGCGTTGGCCTATATGTTACAAAGGCTTTTAGCTGCAGACAAACACACATGTAGGGCCAATGTAATATTTATTTTCTTCATGATAAAAGTGTCATCTAAACCGATTCAACACCTTCAGTGCTGATTTAAAGCTTCATATCAAGTCCTTACCTTTCCACTAATACTCTGTTTGAGGTAACACAATCCCCTCTTTAACATAATTCTTTACAGTGAGGAACAAACTGAGCACTGTCTAGTTTCACGTCAACCAAAACGTGGTGTGTAAAGTTGCACGCAGGATGTTTCTGCAGATGTTTGCATTTGAAATAGTCACATAATGCTGCATCTGAAGTTGTCCCGCGCTGCTCTGAAGAAGAATCTCACCCAATGCACGTTTCACCTCCTTATTTGTGTTTTTAACTAACAATCTTTATTCTTATTTTTTTGGTTTTATTTTGTGTGCGTTTTCAGGAGCGAGTGTCCCTGCAGTTTCCTGGGAGCGGATTACGAACCAGGAGATGTGATCATGACGTCAGCAGGTGTTCAGTAAGATCCTCCTCCCTCGTCTCTGTCTTTAACGTCCGAATCCTCAAAAAAGCTCTACAGTTTCTGGTTTGCTGTGTTTTCAGATTCCCTCACGTTGCCTTAAAATAAAGCCTCCACCTCCTGTCTGTTGCAACCCAGACATGCTGACAAAGTGAAAACTGTTGTTAACAACAAGATTAAATGATAAAAAGAAAGTAGATTTTAGCTACAGCTGCAGGGACATTGTGAAGGTGTTAAGTATTTCACTATTTTCCACTACAAGATGAAACATTATGCTTTATTCACACGTTTGTGTTTAGTCCTGCAGATTAAATGTCATGGAGGCATCAAAATCATCAAGGCTCATCCCTTTGGAAGTCTGAATGTACTATGTATTTTCTAAATTTCCAAACTGTAAAGGCTTTGTCTTCCACTCCCTGATATTTAAGTGATTCCTTTGTCCCGTTGCTAAGAACCAGAGCATGAAAAGACAACAGGAAATGCTGAAAATAAAGAAAACAGCAAAATTCAACAACTTTACTCCATCTTCATTTTATCTAAACATTAAAATCAACAAATATTTCCGCAACAACACGAAGTCTACGTCGCTGTTACTCTTCTGTGCAGAACCACCTAAAGCCCCAAATGATTCGACTGGCCCCACAGATATGTGCAGGAGCATAATCAGTTCCCAACGGAGAGAGACTCCAGACCAACTTTCCACCAGAAGCATTTTGTGGGTGTAGGAAGTTGGTCTGCCTTCTAGGCAAGGGTCGATGTGTTTGAGCTGTGACACACCAAGCCAATAGTCGGTTGATTTCCAGTGTCAGCCTTTTGGTCAACGCCTGTGACTCTAGTTTTTCTGAAGTGCACCACTGGCACTAGTTGAACCCCTCTCTGCAAAGTTCAACCAAACCTTCAGTCCCCCAAATATCTACAAACATGATGATCATCTAGAATGAATAAACTATAGACCAGGTGACTGTTATGATTCAGGAGAGGACAGCTTCCTAGCCTCCAAGCTAACAGTAGCTCTTCCAGTTTCCTCTTTTGAGCAACGAATCCAGACTACTGCCACCTGCTTTGGTGCAGAACATATGTACCAGCTGGTTGCTGACCATTGTTGCCCATATATGTTGCTTTGGTGTGTCCGTACCTTAAAGCATTGTTTTATTTAATTTCATGTACATTTATCTGCTGTTCGTCATGTAAAACCTCCCTGTGTTCCCCTGCAGGCTCTGTCTGAATGGTAAACTGGTGTCCCAAACCACGGAAACTGGTAGGTCACTCATTAAAGAACATTTTTATTAATTCCCTCTTTTCATTTACTAAATTTATATTCAGTGATATTCAAGATTTTACAGTTTATCCACGGCACTCCAAATTTTCTGCTTCGATCCCTGCAGACAGACTGTGTCCACCGGGTCAGCTGTACCAGAACTGCTCAGAGGGGGAGGACGGCCTCCTGCCAGGAAGGGGCGTGGCCTGTGAGCACACCTGTGAGTCCTTCCTGCTCAACCTCACCTGCTCGACACATGAGCCCTGTGTGGCCGGATGTACCTGCCCTCCAGGGTGAGTCATTACAGCAAGAGTTAATGTAAAATGCTACTAGATGTTTGTTCTGGTTTGAATGTTGAGGTTATATGGTTTATTTAAAATGTAATCCCTGGAAAACTTTCATTTGAGCAAACATTTCGGAATACTGCTTTTGCATTATCCTTCAAAAACCACCTCACATATAGTACAGCTTGCCCTGATGCTGATTTACCTTGCGGTTGACTTTTTTTAAGGAGTCGATGTAGCCTGCTGTAGTCTATTGTAAGAAAATGATTTGTTTGGCTTGGCAGATCTTTGCTGGAGCATAATCAGTTACCAACAGAGAGACTCCAGACTAACTTTACACCACGGAACACTTATAGGCGGAGAAGTTGATTTGGCTTCCAGGCTAAGGTCGATGTGTTTGGTCTGTGAGTCACCAAGCCAACAGTCAGTCGGTTGTTTTCCAACTCTGGGCCGTCGGTCACGTCTGCAGCTCTAGTTTTACTGTTGGCACTGTTGATACGAGTCAGATCTCTCTCTGCAGCTTTTCAACATGTTGAATGGAGTTGCCCAGAGAGATCACTCTGATTGGCAAAGCATGAGAAGAAAACCAGAAGTGACAAAATTGAACAAAATGACAAAAAGGACACTTTTACTCTTCTTTTTTTTGTTTATCTCCAACTTTATCTGAAAATTAAAATCCACAAATATCTTCTTAACAACACGTTCACCTTGGATGAAAAAAGTGTAGACTAACTGAACAGCATGATCCAGGAGAGGACAGCTTGGAAGCTTCCCAGCTCCATACCCTCCCAGCTAACAGTAGCTCTTCCTAGGTTCCTAGCCTCCCAACAAATAGTAGCTTTTCTTAGCATCATAACTTCCCAGCTAATAATAGCTCTTTCTAGCATTCAAACCTTCCAGCTATTAGTCGCTCTTCCTAGGTTCCTACCCTCCCAACCAATTGTAGCTTTTCCTAGCATCATAACTTCCCAGCTAATACTAGCTCTTCCTAGCATTCAAACCTTCCAGCTATTAGTCGCTCTTCCTAGCTTTCCAGCTGTTAGTAGCTCTCACTAGCTTGCTAGCCACCGAGCTAATGGTAGCACTTCCTACCTTCCTAGCCTTCCAGCTAATTGTAGCTCTTCCTAGCCTGCTAGCCTCCCAGCTAATAGTAGCCTTTTTTCCTAGCCTCCCAGCTCACAGTAGGTCTAGCCACCCAGCTAATAATAGCTCTTCCTAGCCTGCTAACCTCCCAGCTAATAGTAGCCCTTCCTAGCTTGCTAGCCATCCAGCTCATGGTAGTTCTTCCTAACTTCCTAGCCTTCCAGCTAATAGTAGCTCTTCCTGTTTCCCCTTTTGAATGATGAATACAGACAACAACAGACATATAGACTTTAAACCATCCACCAGTTATTCGTTAGCTGTAGATTTTGTGGTTTGTTTAAGCTCAACTTTTTGGTCCATACATACATATTTCTTTGGTGTGTCCATACTTTTTTACTGTTGACTTGTTTGTGACCAGAGCAGATAAGATGAGTCTCAAATGGTCCCAAACGTATGAATAACAGACTGTAGCTCAGCTGTTTGGTATGAAGGTGAATGAGAGTGACATTTCCATTGCCAGGCAAAGGTTAAGAAATGAGTTTGCTGTCCAGTGAAATTCAAAGCTGTGAGAGTGTAGTAGGCTGAAGTTGACGTCACCAGGAGTTAGGGGTTCAGATTTGTTAATCTCCTCCCTCTGCTGCAGGAGGACGCTGGTCACAACATTAATCATGATTTACGTCTGCACAATACATGCAGTCAGTGTTTAGTTGACACCTCTGCCTGCCCACCATGAAGTACTAAGTTACAGATGCATTTGGCACTTTGTGACTTTTTTTCTTCAGGCTTTTACACTAGACTCTTTCTCTGGTTGTATTTGGAGGCTACACTCACACATAAAAATAATTTCTTGACACCAATCTTTGAGTTACTGTCATTTTTATTGATATAACTGATGTTTCATGAAGAACGATTGTGGATGACTATGCATGGTGCATGAGAACGACCATTTTTTTTTACTTTTCTGTTTATCGAGCAAAAGTTTCTTGCATGAAAACTTTCTTTGCTGTTAAGAGAGATTTAATAAACTGGTTCAAGTTGGTCAGAGACCCTGAAGATTAAAAGATTGTTCATATTTTGCGATGGACCCCTCTCTCCAGATCATCTGTGGGAGACAAACGTTCTTAAAGCCGTCAGATGAGGCTGGCAGACATAACGGAGTAGATTACGGTCATCTGATCCCCCTAATCCTCTCTGGCTGTCGGCCTGAATGGAGGGTTAAGTGGTTTCATTCTGTGACATCAACCAGGAGTCATCCTGATTACAATATGTACAGGCAGAGTTCAGTTTAAACACGGCCTATCTTATGACACATTTGCACAGATTACATAACTGATTGATGTCAACTCTGCACCTGAAAAACAGGACTATTGTATTATGCTGTTTTGGGGCCTCGGTCCCCAATGCAAACTGGGATGCACAGAAAAGCGCTCATAATTTGGCAATGATGCACCTATATGATCTAAATATGGCTGCCAAATATTAAAAAAAGTTGTTGTAAGTGAACTGTTGGTACTTTATTTCTTGTCCTAAGAACATTTTGGAGGTCCATCTAGTACTGAGGAGAGGAGTACTGGGACCACACATAGAGCAGTGTCTATGAATTTGGTTTGGGATTTCGTCAAAGATTGATTGGTTTTCTGAATATTACACAATTCTGGATCTAAAGGGAGGACAATAACTCGTAGAGTTTCTTGAAAACGTTTCATCCAAGTAGCTTCTTCCATTTTAAAATACTGGTGGGGAGTTGGGGTTTAAATAGCAACATTCGTGGGTGTCTGTGAAGGTTCTCCATCATCCAGGTCATGGTATATCCAAAAACATCAAAGAAAGGCAACTGGACTTGTAGAGTTTCTTGAAGACGTTTCATCACTCATCCAAGTAGCTTCTTCAGTTCTCTGGCTAAAATGTGGACATTGTTGTCTTCAGAGGAGTGTCCTTTGTCATTCTGTCCCCAGTATGTTTCACCTCGTTCAAACGTTGAGACTGGAGCTTCTGACTTCCAGTGGGTTGTTTGAGTACTATTCATCAGGGAAGGGGGACAGGGACAACTCCTCTACCCGTCATTTAGAACTGAAGACTTGGATGAAACGTCTTCAAGAAACTCTACAAGTCCACTTGCCTTTCTTTAGCATTTTTGCATATAACATCTGTGGCTGTTACCCATCAGAAACTCACATGATTAGTGTCTGTTAACAACTAGATACTGACCTGTAGATTGAGGAAATGTTTGTCTTCTTTCACCAATAAATGCTACTCTGACAAGTCATTAATGTCCAACATGTGAACGAGGGTGATAGCATCTGTCTTGGGGGCAGATGTTAAGGCTGTATTATAAATTGATGGTAGATTGTACCTCAGTCCACCTCCTCCGTTCAGAGAAGGATGTTCCGATTTCCAAGCTACTTGGATGAGAGGCGAAACGTCTTCAAGAAACTCTACGAGTCCTCTTTCCTTTGTTTTCAGCTTTATTTTTTGATATAAAAATGAATTATTACTTTATTATGTTGAAATAAACAACATCCAAGTGAGGAAGTTACCCCCTGATTAAAACCTTCCTTCTTAATGTCAATCCTGGTCTTTAAATGGCACCAGTTAGGCTTTTCTGACTCAAAGAGTATTTCATCTCACTTCCGGAAATACAATGACGTGACGAAAAGTTCACTGAAGCACAGAGACGTCCTGTCTCATGGCTGTGATTCATATATCACAGTTTACTACATAAAAACAAGACGACCTTTATGGCAGTAACAACCCCACCACCTCCGAATGAGACGTCAGGTGTTTAATAACTCCCTGAAACCTGATAGTTTGTGAACTAATTTTGCCGTAAACACGAACACAAAGAGATCTCATTCATCCTTCCACGGTCACTGCGTTCAATCCCAAGTTAGGCTATCTGCAAAACAGTTTCAGGTGTGTACCCCCCACGGATCGTTACTGATTAAAAACCCAAACTCTCCTCTAGTCATTTAGAAGAGAAGAAGGTACTTGGATGAAACTTTTCAGCTTTGTTTTTTGGATAAACCATGAACTGGATGAAAACTTGCACAAACATTTAAAAACTTTATTCACATTCTAAAAACCTGACATCATTAAAGAGTTTTTTTTATATATAGCACTTCTCCTGTTTAACATAACACATTAAAACGCTCATAAAGGAAAGAAAAACAGGTACTTCAGGTGAAGGTATTGTAAATAATATCTTCTGCAGTATTATTCCAGTTGTGTTGTTCACATTCCTTCGCCATGTTTAGTTCCTCAAGCTAAAGACCTGAACGACAGAGGATAGTCAGAAGATTGAGTTTGCTCTGAAATCAGCGAGTTTTGTAGCTTCTTTCCAGATAGGAAATATGTTTAGTAAGTCTGGATTGGAAGACAGTTTATTTGTTGGTGATTATGTGGTCTTAGACTTGGCAAGAAGTGGCGATACCTGGATGAATAGAAAGCCAAAGGGACGTCGTGTAAACAAATGGATCAAAATAACTTTAAGTTTTAAGATTGTACTGTACAGAAACATCATCAGTTTAATCTGATTTAAAGTTAGTTTAAAATCAGATATAATATCTTAACGTGTTGGTAATGGCAAAAAACCAGCAAGATTTCCATAGTTAATGTGAGTTTTTTTGTTTTAATAAACATCTATTGTAAATGTACCTGTAAGGGATATTTTTTAAATCTCTATTACAGTACACCTATCAATATCTCAGCTCCCTGACTTACATCGACAGTAAGTGTAGATAACTTTGTTTTTGTCGAGAGAAACATCTGGGAGGTCTCTGAAGCTGAATCTGTCGTTCAAAAGACCTGTTTCTTCATCCGTTTCTGCTCTTTAGTTTCTTCTTCGTTTCAGTCGGTTTTGACGCTACATGGCGCATTACTGCCATCTGCAGCGTAAGTTTATTTACTACGACTACACCTCAGATTCTGCTTGCTTTCCACAGTGTTTCTACCAAACTACAGGGTGGGCCGTAGTCGTAATAACAGAAATCCCACGTTAAATAAAGTGAATGCTATTAATGTTAAGAAGGAAGGCTTACTGGAAAATGATTCAAAAGTGCTGATGACTCATCTGGCACTTGCAGGCGTGTACTCACTTAGTATCCAATGAAACACTTTGTGGAATTTTTAATGTAGCTGGCTTCGGCTATCAGCTTTGCCTTGAATGGGTGGAGCCTGCTCAGGCCAATTATGTGTAGTTGTAGTTGAATATGTAACATAAAATGTAATCGGTGTAAATGTTGCAGACTGACTTGACAAAGCTTGCAGCATCTCTGGCTTATACTCATGATCCCTTGTATTTGTACAACTACAACAACCTCAGCTGCAGACGATGACCAGCTGCCTCCGCTGTTATAGTAATACTACATTTAGATAATAATCAAGCAAACAGGGAAAAAAAAAAAATCCAGACTCAAAGTCAAATGCGTGGTATTTGTCTGCAGCAGGACTTTAAAAACCTCTAACGGGAAATAATCAGCTGAGGTGGCGACAGATGAATCCATTGTGTTTTCATTCACAATGGCACACTTTGTTTATGATCAAAATGTAGACCATTCATTCATTCATTCCTTCTGCGTCAATTAGCCCAGCTGAACTCATGTGAACCTGGATTTTCAGGTGCAAAACAGAAGCATGCGGCGTGCTGGAATCTGATTACAGGGCGTCCATACGGTGGTGGAAATCTGTTTGCTCGGTTTCAGGTTACTCTGGAGTTTAGTCGTGTTTTATGTTGGTGAAGACGACGACAATGCTTATCTGTCGACCGTGTTGACCTTTAAAACGCCAACAGCTGGAAGAACGTTTCGAGGGATCTGTGGCACTGCATCACAACCACGGATCATATCTTTTATCATATCACGACAAACTTTAAAAGCGAAACATTCGGGAAGATATACAATCAGAATTTCATATAACGATTTAAAGCCACTATTCATTCATTCATTTAGGGATTTTAATGTCCAATAGAGACGTCCTTGTTAGGTTTTCTTGACGCCCAATCCAATACCGATCTTTTAATCTTGATTACCAGCCGATCTGAGTCCCGATCAGATCTTAAATAAGCCAGATTTCCTCCCTGTAGATTCCTAAAATCCTTCCTTCTCATCCTTGTCTTCTCCTAGAGTTGACTGGATTCAGTCCAATAAATATTTCTGCCCAAGTTAATGTAGTGTGGAGAGGGTAGCTGGTACATTGGCTCCAGAAAACCTGTGTTCTGTACTTCAAAAATGTTCCAGATGTAGTCAAGCAGTGTCCTGGATTTTCTGTCTGCACATTAACTTCTACCTCATGCTTAAATAGAAAACTGAAAGAAGATTGATATGACGTCTACATCTTGTACTGTATTGTGTCCCTCAGCACAAAGCAGCTAAGCACGGGAAAATTATGTGTGACTTCATAACATAAGTCAAAGATATGTGATCAATTGATAGTGTTAGAATATTTTGAACGCTTGAACTCTAACCAAAAAGTATTGAGCCTAGGTCGTCTTTGCTGTTTACACCATTGTGTGTCAACCACTGGCAGAGCAGTCTGGACAATTTGGCGGGACTGTATGTCTGTAAACAGTCCCACCAAACCTGGTCCCGTCTCAAAGATCCCCGTGATTCAGCGTTTCAAACCAGAACTGTCAGAGAACGCTGCCAAAAAAATCACCTGCCTCTAAAACTCTGATCTGTTTGGTCAAATCTCTGTCACCTTTAAAAGAACAGACTAAATATTCAACCACAATATGCGGTGGCTGTGGCTCAGCAAGTAGAGCAGGTTGTCCACAAACTAGAGGGTTAGTGGTTCGATCCCTGGATTGTGCCATGTGCTGAAGTGTGTGAGTGTCTGTGCTTGTGTGAGCAAATGGGTGGATGTGACTGTAAAGCACTTTGAGTACCAATAGGTAGAAAAGCGAGGCCATTTACCAATTCATTTTGATTCACTATTTCAAAGTAAGATTTCCAAGCTTTTTTGCAAACATATTCTGGAGGATTTTAAACTTGGAAAACAAATGAATGCACTAAGAGAACAGAGATACTGTAAAAAAAGAAAAAAAAAAGAAAAAGAGAGAGAGCTTCAGAAAACTCAGATATAAAATAATATTTGCAGAGGTTTATAGTAATTAACATTTTTCAGACTTTCAAAAAAAATGATGCAAGCCATCCAAACTTAGTTTCAAGACTTCATTAGATATCAAACTAATTTCAAAACACTTTTTACAGCTTAGTATAATATATAATGTATACAAAGCCTGCATACTATAAACGAAGATTATGAAAAAGCATGTGTGACAATTTTCAGTTTCATTGTCTGACATAATTGAACCTGAAATGTGCAAACCTGTGGTGTGTGCAAAACCTGACATGACACCAGATGCATCAGTCTGCAGTGAAAACGTTTTAAAGTCTTCCCCGCCAACTACATCTTCGTCGGTCACTTTGACATTGTCTGATAGAATTAAATTCAAAACGAAGCCTGTGTTTATGAGGATTTATTCATAATGTGCACGTAGGTCTGGAGAATGGATGATTTTTGAATCTTTGATCAGAGTAATTGATACGGCAGCTTGGCGGGCGGATAAAGGAAGCTGTTAACACAGTTTTATCTGTCGTGTAACTCTACTCAGATGAACCTGAGGTCTGTGGCGGGACCATTCAGTATGTCACTTCATTGTCTGTGACCTCGCCAGTGGATATAGCTCAACTCTGGATATTACAAGATACTTATCAACTTCGCCTCGCAGAGTGGAAAGCAAATGGAGGGATCCAGACAAAGGCCGTTTCTCTGTCTATCTCTGAGAATCCTAATTGTCTGGTTTTCTCATGTAGCCAACGAGTGTTACCGCTTTTCATCCGTGGTCGCCCACCCCTGAAACTCACTCTGATTTCCTGGTCGGGACGCCAACCTGCTTTGGCTCGTCCTCTGTCGTTCTCCTGGCAGGAGACAGTCCTCTTATCTGGGTTAGACATGAACACAGGAGCTCCAAATGATGATTATGTTATAACTTGATAGCATGTTGTTAGCTCACAGCTCTGGATAATAACAGCCATTATGGGGCAGTGAGTTCTTTGGAGCTATCATTGGACCATCAGCTCATTGAGGATGGTTTTCATTCATATCGTCAGATGGGACCACACCTGCTGGTCCAAGAAGTTCCTTACTATTGAGCCAAAAAATGACCCATTGATCTGACGATTCTGTGATAAAATCCCTACACAGAAAAAGCATATTACATATCTCTGAGATGCAAAAGTAAGTTCACATTTTGAGGTTAATTTCAAGGCCAAATTAGAGTCCATCTGTTCAGAAGTGTTTCCAATCATTGTAATGAGACTCAGTTTGGTTTAAATGAGAGGCATCATGTTTGCAAACGAAACAACACAGCATCCAGCATCAGAACCTCATCCCTCCATGGGGGTGCTAATGTCCTGGTTTGGGCCTATTCTGCCGCATCTGGACCAGGACGGCTTGTCCTTATGTCCTGATGGACCAATGAATTCTGAATTCTACCAGTTAACTCTAAAAGAAAATGTCAGGACATCTGTCCATGAGCTGAATGTGAAGAGAAACTGGGTCATGCAGCAAGACAACGAGAACCAAGAACACAAGTGGTTCTACAAAAGAACGGTTAAAGAAGAACAAGATGAATGTTTAGGAACGGCCTAGTCAAAGTCCTGACCTTAATCCAATAGAAATGTTGTGGAAGGACCTGAAGCA
>JASGAT010374664.1:0-33642 GCA_030220025.1 Chelon auratus
AATACAGTTGCTGTGGTATTTTAAGGGTCTGGTAATAGACTGTGAGGAAACAGAGCACAGAGAGGCAGCTGCATCCCCAAAATGGTGGTGGTGGTGGTGGTGGTGGTGGCGGTCATTCCAACATTTTCTGGCAGACATGGAATATTATATATGCTCCGATATTAGATCATGACATTAGCGTATGAAGAGATAGGCCCAGCAGGTCTGGGAGGATACTGGGGAAAAAAATGGAAACATTAGTTTGATGCATGAAGAAAAATGTGCAGGGACTGAAGAACGAAATCACACTTGCATTGCAAGAATATATATACATATATATGTATATATATTTTGTCTCAGGCAACTGAAATCCGATAAGAGTGCACAGGAAGAGGAGCAGATCACCTGGAGTGACAAGCCCCTACACGGCATGTACCATCGCCAAATTGAAGAAGTGGCTGATATCNAGAAGACCTACCAATGGCTAGAAAAGGCTGGACTCAGAGACAGCACAGAGGCACTGATCATGGCAGCACAAGAACAGGCCCTAGGTACAAGAGCCATAGAGGCCAAGATCCACAAGCGTAGATCAGATCCAAGGTGCAAACTATGCAAAGATGCCCCTGAAACAGTCCAGCACATAATAGCAGGGTGTAAGATGCTATCCGGGTCAGCGTACATGGAGAGACACAACCAAGTGGCTGGAATAGTGTACAGGAACATCTGTACCCAGTATGGAATAGAAGTGCCCAAATCCCAATGGGCCGCACCACAGAAGGTGGCTGAGAACAACAGGGCCAAGGTGCTGTGGGACTTCAGCTTCCAGACTGACAAACCTGGTCCTGGTTAACCAACCGGACATAGTGGTGGTAGACAAAGAGCAGAAGAAGGCGGTGGTGATAGATGTGGCGATACCAGCAGACGCCAACATCAGGGTCATGGTGGGGCTAGAGCCTATCCCAGCTGTCATCGAACAAGAGGCGGGGTACATCCTGGACAGGATGTCAGTCTATCACAGGGAGAACACGCAAACTCCACACAGAACAGCCCCAGATGGAATCGATCCCAGTGCCTTCTTGCTGTGAGGCATCAGTGCCGACCACCACACCACTGTGCCACCCACAGAGTGAACTGATGTATCAAAACCCACAAAATGCACACTGATAGCACGCAACATGACTTGACATGTTACTCATTCATCACATTCTCAGATTATACCGATCCCACATTCACTCTTAAGCATGACTGCGACCCCATATATGCAGCGTAGTCATAAAGATCTATCTTCAGACTACTGCAACAGATGGTATGGCCCCCTATTAAAAAACCCAGAAGACACTCAGACAGCCTGAATTCACTGAAGAACCGTGGCCAAGAAAAAAACTTTGGGCAAGTCACACCAACTGGTGCTGCTTTAAAAGCAAGTGGTGAACACACTAAATATGGATTTCACTTAAGTTTTTTCTTTTTCTTTTTTCTTTTATATATTTACTGTATATTTTATGATTAATCGAAAGTGTGTGTCCTTACTCTAGTTATGGTCTCAGTGACTTTGACAACCTTGGACTAGAGAAAAAGGCACAAAATGCATATTTTCCATTCATGAATGTAACGCTTTCTTTATTTATAAAGAATATGGGTGCAGTTCATATGGAATTAATATAAAGTAACACACTGGGCAGTTGAATGAGTGACTTAATAAAATGTGAGGAAAAAAAATTATATCAAGGTCCTTCTCTACGTATCATTCACTCCTTGGCTGTTTTTGTTCTTCAGATATTCTTGCCAAGACCCAGTGTTAAAAGGTGGTGTGATGTTTCTCCAGCAACTGAATAATCCTTCCCTGAAGTTCTGTCTATTATACTCCCTCTGGTACAAACAGACCTCCACCTACGCTTTGCCTGTTATCAATGTGCCTGACATTTTACAGTGTTTGACTGACACTTTATCGCAGCCACAGATTTAGTCTGAAGGGATGGCATCAAAGTTATGTCAATCTCCCATCTTGCATAAGGCCACTGATTTGTTATTTTCACTGGGAGGTTGAATAACTAAATGTGTACTATGCATAAAATCAGTGTTTTTTAAAATCAGTTTTTGCACGGTCTTTTCATTTTACCATGAAAATAAACTCTAATACACTAATACATGGAGTGCATACAATAACTAAATAGTGATGCAGAAGTAAAAGTCTTTGCAGTTTAAATAAAAGGCAGTTTAATTGTTCTCTGAGGTTGTATGGACATCCTCAGAGCAACGATACAACAACAATAAACCTGTTTTGTTTGGCATGTCACACTGAAAAAACATACATATTTCTAAAGAATAAATAGATAAATACATAAAAGCTGGCTCCACTGTGGTTTTGCAGCCACAATATAAAAATAAAAATAATGGTGTCATAGAAAGTAGTCAAATTGAGGCAGTTACAGAAAGCTTTTCCTTTGATCATCTGTCTACATGCTAATGTAGAATAACAGCAAAGCAAACACATTCTATTTATCACTGCCAGGTTTACCACCATGTTATTGAAATGATCATAATGGGGTCTCCTTTTGCTGAAAAACTGGTAGGAATCGAGGATCCCTTTCACACTCTCCACCAAATTAATAATCTATGTTTGTGTCTTTAACCAACAAAAAGATCCCTTCCAGGCATCCTTCTCAAACAGATCTGAGCGATCCTGCTGATGATCTCTCTGACACACAGAGAGGATGTCATTTCCCAGTGCATGGCTTCTTTGGCCGATTTCATGCAGAAAACAACACACCGGCACAGAAGACTGTTCCTTCCCCGAATGAGCAGGCCATGGGTCTGACTCCAGCCAGCACAAAAAGGACCCTCTCCAGGATCAACCCACACAAGGCAGCCAGACCGAACAACATACCTAGCCGTGTTTTGAAGGACTGTGCTGAGGAGCTCAAGGATGTCCTCACCGACATCTTCAACATCTCCCCGAGCCAAGCTATTGTTCCCAAATGTTTCAAAGCCGCAACAATAACACCAGTCCCAAAGAAGCCCCACCCATCCAGTTACAATGACTATTGGCCTGTAGCACTGACTTCCATCATCATGAAGTACTTCTAGCGGCCGGTCATGCACAACATGAAGTCTATTATCCCTCCCTCCCAAGCCCGGTTTCAGTTTCCGTATAGATCAAACAGGTTCACAGAGGACGCCATTTCCACTGCTCTTCATCCAGACATCACCCACCTGGACTCAAATAACTTATAAGTGCACATGCTGTTTCTAGATTTAAGTTCAACATTCAACACAACCATCCTCCAGTAGCTACTACAAAAACTTGTACACCTGGGACTCGAAACATCTCTCTGTAACTGGGTGCTTGACACAAAATGTGCAGGTCTGCAACAATTCTTCATGACCATCACGCTGAGCACACAGGCTGCCCGTCACCCTGCAGACTCACGACTGCGTAACAACCCACAGTACCAACCACACCATCGAATTTGTCTGCAAATTCGATGATGTGGCCCACCACACAATGGTGGTGGGCCTCAATATAAACAATGTTGAAGCAAACTACATGAAGGTCAACTGGTTTAGTGGTGTCAAAACAACAATCTCTTCCTCAGTGTGGGAAAAACCAAAGAGATTGTTGTTGACTTCAAAACAAGACAGAGCATCCCCCACTGGCCATCAACGGTGCTGCTGTGGAGATGGTCAGCAGCACCAAGTTCCTGGGTCGTGCACATCTCTGAGGACCTCTCCTGGACCGACAACACCACATCACCACATCATGAGGAGAGCTCAAGATCCACTCCACATCATGTGCTCCTTCTACCGGAGAACCATTGAGAGTGTCATCACTGGCTGTATCACTGTTTGGTATGGAGGCTGCACTGCCTCCTGCTGAAAGACTCTGTGATGCGTAGTGAATACAGCCAGCAACATCATCAGTGCCCCCTGTGCCCTCCCTCACAGAAATTTTCGACACCCGCCTCACCCGCAGAGCCATCAGCATTGCAGGTGACACCTCCCACCCCTCCCGCCTTCAGGGAAAAGGCACCCAGGCCCGCTCCACAAGATTGTCTAAGAGCCTCATCCACCAGGCTGTCAGGATGCTGAACTCTGCCCATTACTTCCCTCCTCTGAACCCTGCCCATGGTTTGTAACACAACCATCACACACAAGGACTCCACCTCAGCTATTTTTGCACCTGAGATATTTGGACATTCACCACTTTACTACAATCTACAGTCTGTCCTGCACCTTATTGTACATTTGCACAACTTACAATGATCATTCAACAAGCTTATTATCATACTTCACTACCACCACTGTGTACACAGTTTGGTTTTATATATGTTTTTTTTTCTGGTGTTGATTTTATATTTGCACTGTTTATTTTATGGTGAGAGATAAACATTTTTTATTCTTCTGTATGTACCATACAGACAACGCAACAAACTGATAATAAGAATCTTTGAATCTCTCCTGCAATAACAGTTAATGATGCAGTGTTGCACATTTCAAGTGGAAAACATTTTTTCAAGCAAGCGAAATATCAGAGCCCATGCATACCAAATTGATCGTTCACTTATATTATGAAATTACTAGCAGTATTCCAAGCCATATATGTATCCGTGTGACTGTAATGTCATCTTAAACTGGAAAATTAATATCTTAGGTATGAAAGAAAATGTCTACGGGAGTGCTTGCAGTCAGACTGAAATGTGCAATTTTGACCAATCATCTATTTAGCTTTATGCCTTTATAGAGTTATTAGATATGACAGGGAAGGGAGAGTGACATGCACTCAGACATGAACCAGGGAAGTTAATGATGAACATTTACCAAATGTCTTTGATCTAAAAACAGGATATAAAATACAGAAGAACTCATTCATTCATCTTCTGTTACCACTTGTCCTGTGAAGGGTCACGGGGGGGGCTGGAGCCCATCCCAGCTGTCATCAGGCAAGAGCCTGGACAGGTCTCCAGTCTATTGCAGGGCTAACACAGAGAGACCGACAACCATTCACACTCACATGCACAACTACGGCAAATTTAGAATCACCAATGAACCTATCAAGCATGTCTTTGGACGGTGGGAGGAAGCCGGAGTACCCGCAGAGAACCCATGCAGACACAGGGAGAACATGCAAACTGGATTTGAACCCGGAACCTTCTTGCTGTGAGGCATCAGTGCTAACCACTACAGAAGAACTGAAACATTTTATTCAGTGGTTTTATTCATTCATCCATTGGTTTCTATTTTTTGATAGCTCTCATCTTTCTTCTCACACAAGGATATCAATCAACAGTAACTGTTTCTGTTGTTCTTCTAGGTGTGTCTGTGTCTGATATAGAGTTTCACCTTGGATGCATGGATTTTTTTCGCCCCGGTGGCTATGAATCATTCTGTCAGCCTAAATGAGCTGTCTGATAATTAGGACTACTACATCAATGTGTAGTCATTGGTCAGTAGCATACAGCTCTGTCTCTCACATTTCTTTCTAATTCCCATTTAAGTCTCCTTCCACATTCACTCTCAAAGGAGATCACTGTTTTTTTTCAGGCTGGCCGTTGTTTCATTGGGATTCATTTCAGCATTTAATATCCTGACGTTAGAATATGAATCATTTTCCTCACACTTCAGTGATTATTCATTTAGAAAGCTGCCAATGTATTGTTGTTTTAAACAGAGAAAAAATAATGTAATCAGTTTGCTTTGATTGCTATCTCTTAGTGGTTCTTTGGGGACACTGGAAATGTGAAATTATTTTTATGCCAATATATTGAAGAGGCAGCATTGATCACAACATCATAACTAATTACAGATGTGATGAAAAAAGCTGATGCCTCCGCTGACAAGGTGTTATAGGATTGTACTGTCGTACTGAAGAGAATATTTGTTGAAACAACCGTTATCCAGATAATCATTAAGATGCCAAAACAATTTGTTGCAAGATATTTACAGTGAGTGCTGGGGTAAGAGGGGCCATATAATTTGATTTGGTGGTCGTGAAATTGTTGCACAGTAACTGATTAAAATTGCATCTCAAAGTGGATGTTTTGCTAGAAGCAACGTTTTAGACTTCACATATCCATTTACAAACATCTCATGCTTGTCCTTTCACAAGCAAGAATAATAACACTCAAATAGCAAGGATAGACACATTTTCATAAAAGGACATTTACCAATCTTATCAGTCATGGAAAACACAGTAAAAGCTGGAGGCAGGCCTAAAATCACATTTTCTTTCTAAAAGCAAACAATGGTCATGTTTTCACATACGCAGCCTTTCTGGAATAGACACTTTATTTGTTCCTGTAGGGAGATTGGGTTTGCAGCAGTTTCACCAAAATACTGTACATACTAATATACATGCTTATCCAATGCACAATGCAACAAAAGGGATGACCAGGCCAGTTGGACATCCTATAATTTAAAGCATTATGAAGGGGGAAGCAAATAAAAGCGTTGCCACTTCATCAAATGACACAATGAAATACTAAGCTAATGAACTATCTGAACTCAGCATGTATTAGTAACTCTTGCTTCATGTACTGCTGTTACCTTGCTTTTACAGCTCCAACAAGCCATAACAGTGAACACCGTTACGGATTAAATGAGCCGTGGTTCAACATACGTCATTGGGACAAAGGCTGATCTGTGTTCTGCATCATAGCATTAAAGTTTTATCATTGGCTGTGTTTACAGGGACAATGTTTTTTCAGCCCAATTGAAATAACTGAACAGTTTACATTTACGCTAAATAAATTAATTTCCAACTTTTTAGCCGGAGAAGACAAGTGGTTTGAAAGAGGAGTAAAGGAAGCCATCTATGTCAAATTGGGAAACCCTTCTCTGAACAGAGAACTGAGATATAATCTGTCATCAGTTTACAATATAGTGTTAATATCTGTCCTCAAGAAGTTTCACCCCTGTTCACACCTTGAGACTGGAGCCTGGGACTGATAATGGGTTGTTAGTGCCGCGTTCATGGGAGAAAGTGGATGGGGACAAACAGTCTCCCCCAGTCACCGGTTAGTATCCAGCCGGTAACGGACATTAGTCTTGTAAGCATTTGGTCATTAACAGACACTAGTCAAGCAAATTTCTAATGGATAACACCCACAGATGATCCTATTTAACTCCACACCAGTCCTATAGAACTGAAGAAGCTACACCGATGAGTGGTGAAACAAGTTCAGTTAACGTTATCGTTTTCGGATATGCTAAATAAAATGATAAAGTGCGTTTATATGTCATCATCAGAATCAGAACATCAGAAATGTTTTTTTTCTGATTGCGCAAGGTGGTTCTGACAACTATGGATCGTCAAATTGGATAGAAATTAAACCTATGAAGTGCTGCCCACGTCGATTCAAGCTTCAGTCGTCCTTTCGAAATCTTACAACCTCCATTTAAGTATCAGCATGCTTCTGTGCCTTTCAGAAACCAGTCACGCAGTGTAAACGTGTTGAAATAAAGTATTTATTCCAACCAGAGAGAAATGATTGGATCAAGCTTTTACGTGGTTATTAGATTTTTTTCTTTTGATTCTATTAAATGTATTATCAGAGATGTACTCCAGCCCACTCCGATTACAAATTCCTTCAGACCAGGCCAGGTGGTTACATGAGGTATTTGTATTCTATGGGCTGTTATTCAAATCATTAACGGGATACTAGAGTCCATATAAATGCTCCCTGTGTGTTTACTCCAATATTAACACCTGCTTATATTTTGCACAGTTTTTATTCCCATCTAATCAGCACACAAATGTAAACTAAGGCCCACTTTTTCTGTTTAATCTCATATTCTTTTTCACTTCCGCAGCCATGAAAAATCACAGGTGCTGGGCGAGTAGAAATGACAGTAAATGGAGTGGATGAAAGAGAGTTGTCAAGTCTGTGACACATGGGATGCAATAGCAGCAGCCAAAAAACACATTACTCGCTCTGTGCCAGCATCCCCATACCGAAGCGTCCGTTTGATAAAAGTGATGCTGCCAAGATCCATATTCATTACCGCCATTGCTGCCATTTTATGATTCATTGATGGACCTGTTGTTAGACTACCAGCACTTATAAGACCTTACATTACATTGACAGTAAAGATGCATAAAGAGATGGGGAACATGGGAAATTGTGTAGTTGATTTTTCTTCTTCACGACTGAGTGAGCATATTGAGAAGAGACTTTATGCATATTTTGTCTTTTAAAAATGCATAATGGAGAGTTTGACTTGAACACATCAAGTGTGTGTATTAGACCTAAGTCCACAGAAAGCCATTCACTTATATAGTAGTTTCTTCCCACGAGAACTACAGTTTATATACTGTATATTGTAAAGACGTCTTCGCTTGATGAGTCTCACCATCAAATAACATGCAGTCATCCTTTGTTTAGCCTCATTGTAATTCCACCATCCTGCATCTGTTCAGTGGTTAATTGTTG
This sequence comes from Chelon auratus, assembly GCA_030220025.1. Classification (NCBI taxonomy): domain Eukaryota; kingdom Metazoa; phylum Chordata; class Actinopteri; order Mugiliformes; family Mugilidae; genus Chelon; species Chelon auratus. Next base: position 8,409 of record JASGAT010374664.1, read on the forward strand.
GCCTCGTAAATTCTACATACTGCTAAAAGTAAGTCATGCAGATAAATGATCTGATTAGTCTGTGTGCAACCTGAGGGCTTAATAAGGCCATGCAATCCAAATTTCATTGTCTCACACTGTGCAATGATTTAAGGAGCCCTGCCTCAGTAGCTATGAGCTTCATCTTAATTCCAGCGCAGTCCCTAATTCTCTTATTTTACACAAGTAACTGTTTGTACTGTCATTTGATTATTTTTATCTCAGCTTATAAATTATGTTTCATCTTATCTTTTAAATTTCAATTCAAAAAGTGACTTAATTGATTCCTTGCTCTTGTTAGCAATGTGTTCTTAGCACATATTGATACTTTTAGGGTTTTTAGGGTCAATTTGCCTTTGCCAGCTTTATATATCCCTCCTTAATTTTGGGCTAACATTCTCGTGCATTCTTAGCACATTTACATCATGTCCTTATTTTTATGATGCAGTCATGGTTCACCCAAAGCACACTGGCCATTAAAGCTGATTCTGATTCTGAGATGAAAGAAAAAAGCAACCACGCACCTCTAGGTGTAAAGAGACACGCAACAATGTCTGTAATGTGTTGGCGTTATGGGTTAGGGTTTTTTTTTTTTCATATCACTCCTTTAATTTGAATGTAAAGGGTTGGATGGGTTTTGCGTAAGGCCTCCCTGGCAAAATGCCCACTGATGAGCTGCATTGTCAGTTTATTTATAACCCACACATTAGAGCAGAACTATTTTTCCCTTTATTATTCTTGATCCACAGTACAGTACATGTATAATTTATCCAGAAAACTTAAACTTACCTTAACCTTACCTGCCCGACAGAAAGCAGCTTCTTGAGTCTGTGAAACATGGCATGTGTTAGATATGCATTTCAATTTAAAAGAAATCACTGACAAAATCTACATATTCAAAGGTAAAATTACAGACACGAAAAACAGAGTCACCTCACGCAGGTGACTCTGCGCTCGCAAAACATTAATTTGAAATTAAATTGAATGTTTACCAAGATATTTTTGAGAATTAAAAGGAAGCATTCTTTAAGATCGCTACATTCTTGTTAAACTCAACAGAATAAAGAAATATTTCTTCTGAAACCATCTCTTTTCATTACTCGTCTGTTTTGTAGTTTTATTTTTATTCCCTCTTACGAGGACAGTTCAGTCAACAGGACGAAAAAACATTACAATACCTACAACTCAGCATGTACTCATGAATTAATGCAAGCTACTGTATGTGCACGGAGAAATCATTTTGTTACCGATGGTCTCTTTGGATGGAACATGCCTTTCTACTCACCAGGGTCCTAACAACCACAGGACAGTGTGTTCTCTGAACAGGTCAGACACAGACATCTTGTACCTGTGGTTCTGTGCAACCTGTCAGTGATAGATAGGGTTTATATAGTTATCATGAAAGAAAAGTAGAAAGAGGGGAAGCATGGCAATAAAATAAGCGAATAAATGAAAACCCACTTTCATTTATCAGCAGAAAGGTAGATTAGGCAGCAACTGTATCATGCTGGCAGACTATATTTGTGTTGTGTCAGCCTTCCTTTTACTCTGTTTTCACTGATAGAATACACCATGTTTTGTAATGAAATCCATCTTTTTGCTCTTTCTGCAGTTAGTTTCATGGCGATTGTGAATGTGGCTCCAGTATGTGAATCGTAAACAGCCTTCATAGGAGGATGAAATCCTGGGGGATTCTTCTGCAAGCAACTGCCCCTACTTAGATAAACAGCAGTGAATCCAGAACAGGAGGGGATGCAGACTGAGGAGGAGGCTCAGAAAAGATAGGGAGACATGTGTGTTCTCCAAGTGTATAGAGCACCTATTATTCAACAGGAACAGTTTGGTGATATCTAAAGTAAAATGGGCAGTAAAAGCACGCAGCATCAGATCTTTGAAAATATGGAATGTGGCCAGATTGGCAGCGTTGAGGGGACTGTTTTGACGTATTGGGTGATTTATTTCTGTGCCAAAAGACACAGCATGGAAATTCACCATGGTTTCAAACTAATATACACAACCCACAGGAAGGAAATAGTTCCATTAAGATGATAGAAACCAATAACATCTTCTATCAACCAGTAATGCTGACAAAAATATCAACTATATGATGGCAGCAGTTGAAAAAAAAGTCAGTTCAATGTGCAATAAAGGCTGTATTGTCAGACAACACCATTACTGAGTCTTGACAACAACCGGGACCACATTATCAGGTAATAAAGCAAATAGCATTTCTCCATCTGAGCTTGCAGATGAAGCCTGTAGATGGCTCTTATCTCAGTCTGGTGCTGAAGACTCGGGTGGCAGATGGGCATTCTTCCCTTCATTCAGAGGCCTTTAAAATGTGTTCTTGTTTTCTCTGGCAAGATTTCATCTGTGGCAGCTACAGTCTAATTTTCTGTTAGCATGGCAAGTAAAGTGATTTTACCTAAGAAACAGGTTTCATAGTAAGTGGTTATTCTTAAGCTTGGCAGCAGTGCTGAGGCTGGAGACAAAAAAAAACTGAGGAAAAACTGAGGTATGTGAAATAAATCTGATGTTTGTGTTATGACCATATGTAAAACGTGCCATTCTGCATTTGCCATTTCAACGAAGAGCCTGTGAACCATACTGTATGTGTGTGTGTCTGCTTTAAAAATGACATGAGGACTATGCCAAATAACACAATTAATATTGGTAACTTATTTACAGCTGTAGATATGTATACTAGACATGTATGTAGGCTGTATAAAAATGCATATTGGACCAGCTGAGCTGATAAACCCCCTCAGTTTTTATTTTTAAACCAAATGTATGAAACTTAATTAAACCACACTAGCTGAATGCTTTGTTTCCGAACCAAACACAGAAATAAGGGAATTCCTATCATCCTCCTTAGTGCACAATTCAGCTCAAAGCAATGTTGTGTCTAAATGTGGACTCATAGAGCTATAGTACTCTTTGCAATTATTTCCTCAGCTGAGGCTGCATTCATTTCTGGTACTTGTGGGGTTTCTTTGGTGTATTTGTCTTACTCTTACTTGTCAGGGGACAGGATTGGGCGGTAAACAGTTGATATTTCCACCATTAAGACACTAAGCGTGTTTTAACTCAGTGCTTTTGTGTACTATAATGAAACTATTATGTTCCACACACTGGAATTCTTCCTGTTGGGGGAAAAAAATAAATGTTGTATGCCACAGACTCATTTTTAAAACGTTCATATTTGATGGCCCTCGAACTAGTTTGTAAAAAACCTGTTGCTGGATAGACGTTGAATGACGCCACATTAGCCTGCTAATAAACTCTGCATTTTCTGAAGTAAATACAGCTCCAGGAAGGGGAGAAAATTATTGCCATAGCTGTAATGGGCAGCCTTTTCAGACCCGATTTTCACTCAGCAGGCTCATTGTTATTCACGGCGCGTTACTCAGCATCAAAGGTTTGACGCACACATGGGATGACGTCACATAACAAACATTTCCCTGCACAATCAGGGACCAACTGATAAAAGTCACCAGTTATGCTTGCAGAGAGAAGACTCTGATTAAAGCCGGCCAGCGCTGTTATCTGTTTTATGAACTGAGCTGAGGTCTGGGCATACAGCAGTATATTAAATAAATGCAATGCGTGTTTAGATCATATATTTTGTTATTTACAGTACAGTGTAGTGCATGTAGTGAATGTAATGTAGTGCTGCACACCATGTTTTCTCTCTCCTGCCCTGACCTTTTGACCACACTCTGAGATGATAGAAGAGGTCTGGGTGATTTCTAGTCCAAGAAATATTGGTGAATTAAACTACGTGAGGAAGGTGAATAGTCTCTCTTGTTTCTTCCCATTTATAGCTTTCACAAGACTGCGGCACACGTTTATCATTGAGCATGTTTAGGTTTATTGGCCTTCACCAGTGAAATTTATCATTCCAATGCCAACCTTTACAAAACAACAACAATCATTTTAAGGGTTAAATATGCTATACAGAGATGGCCAAGGATGTGCTATACATGAAAACACAAGTGCGATATTTTCAAGACCTTACTTTCTTTAAGTTTCACTGGCTTCTCAAAAACACTCACAATGTCTTGTTTATTGCAGTTATACAACAGTAATTCTTATCCTTTCAGTCAGGAGTGTCCTGAACCAAGCAGGGTTCTGGAGACAGTACAGAACTAGGCAGTAGAGTGGAGGTGACATCTGCTTGCATGGAGAGAACAATCGTCCCAAGTTTTTGTCTTCTGGGGTGCAACAAATGTTTCCATTTCAGTGACCAAACAACACGGCGCATCAGCAGATTTTCCAGATGCTGTGGGCTAAAAGCATACTGTGCATATCCTTCACTCTTGTATAGCAAGCGCTGAGTGTTGCTGACATTTTGACCAAAATTGATTGAAAGAAAGAAAAACATGTTTTTTATGGAGGACATGCTGCTGATGCTGTACTCTAACAGCATCCTCTCACAGCACTATTAAATGTCATATCCAACCAGAAAACCAACCAGAAAACCATATCTTATTCACGGATGTACTGGCTTTGATTTAATCATTTGCTGCAAGGATTGAGGCATTTGCACAATTTTTAATCTATGAAATGGCAGTATTCATTCAGCATCAGTGTATAATTTGTTGTCTTATATTTGGGGCAAGTAATGGCTCAGATGAGCTGTAAATACATTTTCATATTTTGGTCTTAAACAAATATAAGACTCCAAATATTAGAGAGAGTTACAGAATGGTGGACTGTTAATAAAAGCTGTGTGAAAAATGAAATGCCATGGTACCTGGCAAGGTCAGAGGCAAGCAATTGGATCTAAAATAAAGCTGCTGTACCGCTACCAAGGGATTGTGTGGTTGCCTGGCTTGTGTGGTTGTATGTAAGAAGCAACCATTTGTGAAAAACTGAAAAGTCAGAACTAAAGCAGGATTTGCCCTCTTTAGCCAGATACCTCTTCCTTTTTCGAGAAGAAAATGAGACCCCCGTTGGATAAGATCAACTACAAAGAGGCATGCTAGCTGAATCCAGTAGTGATCTTCAATGAGATCCAATAGGCAGGTCTTTTGAATGGGAGGAGAAAAGCTCTACAAGGCTAAAATTCTAGCCTCAGAGTGGGTATTTTTGTACAAGGCAGAGAATCAGAGGCACATATAAACATTGTGTAACAGGGTCAAGATGTGCTGCTTAAATTACACTGGATTGTTTTTATAGGAATATGGAGCAGATCAGTCCACACGAAGCATTTGTTTCTCAAATCCTCGAGACAGTCTCATTTTAATTAATCAAACTTAATCACCATTGTCTTGTAACTGCTGTCGCACATGTGGTATATTCTCTTTCAATGTGTCCATTAAACACAAAAAAAATTAAAAAATCAAACGTTCTGTGCTTATTTACAGACACATCACATATTAAGTCACTTTTTAGATTTAAGCATTTGGTCTAATGATGGGAGGAATATACAGTAGCCAATATACAGTAGTTAGATTAATATAATTTATGTGGAAGTGAACAGTCAAATCTGGCTGTGATTCATCCATGCTACTTCTTTCTTTGATATATATATGTTACAGGGTTATGTGTTAGCAGTCCTCTAACACTCTGTCTGTTCAGTTTCTGCACTTATCTCTGAACACAGCATGTGGTTTTCTTCCTTATGTGAGTCCACAGGGAGTAAACACTGGTGTGTAGGCACAAAGAGGATGTATGTTAGACACCACCACTTAATAACTTTCAACCTGGTTGGTTTTGTCTGTGCTGGCAGAGCCCCGTTATCAGTCGGACGGACTGTCAAGACAGCCATCAAGTTCTCACACAATCGCCCATCAAACCTCCCCGCTGAACTATCTCTCCTAAACATCGTGCATCAACCCTCGCCGGTAGAATTAGATAGTGTTACTGCCCACACAAACACACACACACACACACACACATGCACAGACAGATCAAATCAATGGCTACCTTCCTCCACATCAGGAAGTGCTGTACAGTAGGTGGCCGTTGGAGGAGGCCACCCACTCACAGGATATTCAATTGCAAGCATGTACAATTCATCCTCTCTCTATTTCACTCATGTTCGCATGGGATCAGCCACATTTACACATGCACCTTTGGGCAAGTACTTCTTGTGTGTGCACACCCACACATGTAGACCCAACATAGAAACACAAACACTCCATCTCTGTCGCATTAAAAAAACCCTCAGGAATTGAGCCACTTTTGCCAAATACTGCAAAAGACGAAGCTAAATTTATGAATGAACTGCGAGGATATGAAAATGGCCCGGAGTGCAGTTCCTTCTTTTGTTCAAAATGTGAATTATGATTCTCTTTCCTGACTGAGATATAGACTGACAAACCACTTTATGAGCTGTGGGTCACTTTTGCAGCGTCATGAGGACAAGCAGTGAATATTTTACAGCTAATGGAGCATAACCGCTAATGGAGCAACATTTATTCTGGTAAAGGCAGAGGTGGAACTTGACATAGGAACACTTATTCAAGTACAGTTTTGAAATACATGTAGCTCACTTGAGTAATTCAATTTGACCTTCTGCTGCCACCACAAATCATTTAAGAAACAAAAGTACTTTTGGCCGCATTTATTTCACAGATGGATTAATAGTTAAATTCTGTTTATTAATAGTTGCAGAAAATAATAGCTAAATGGTATATTTTGTGGTACATTTGGATTGCTGTACCTTTGTAATTTTATTGTGCAACACAATATTTCTACATTGTGATATTTTCAGGTCAGTAAGAATGCTTGCACCACTGTGTAGCGGCATGCTTCTAAAAAGCAACAACTAAATTTTAGACTTTTGTACTCTAAAGTGTAGCATCTTGTGCTATATTGGTGAGCGGTTCTTCATCATCCCATCAAACTGTGACAGAATTAGGTAACAGGCAGAGTATTGACTTTGCAATGAAAATGAAGGAGTCAAACTGGGGGAAGGGGTGTGAGAATATTAACCCAAGAGCCTCAGTCCATCCCCTCCTCCGGGCCTAGTGTTAGACATCACCAAGAGAAATATGCTCATTAGGACACTGAGAAGCACATATATCAAACAAAGATAGCTGTCAGTTCTCCTCTGGGGAATCTGGCCATTGTAGCAGAACAGAAAAGCTGCACGTCTTCAACCTCTGTGCTCTATATACGTGTGTTTACAGTCTTTCTTGTGTATGGGCTGTACACCTTTTGTAGGGCAGATTTCTGCCATGGCACACTGTAGCAGTTATCAACAATATTAGCTGTGGATTCTATGGAGATAGAAGAAGTCAGTGCAGGAAAAAGACATCATTAAGTTAATGCTGCATTACAATTATTGCATGATCTAAATGTTAAATGTAAAAAAATAACACAGGGAGTCCCTCTTATTTTCACAATTCACCAAAAGTTAATTATAATTTAAGTAGTTAAAAGGCACTGAGATCAAAGTTGGGATTCATGTCCCTGGTGCAGAAAAGCAGATGGCAAGAATGTGTTGATATATTCTGTTTAATGGAGTGGCTGTCACACAGAAGATTACCTCTGAAACAGATGTTTACCTGAATGGAAAAGATCCCTGACAATCTTTCCTGCCCTTTTTGTTTGTCCTTGTGTCATCTGGTTGTTTTTTTTTTCCTTCTTTCTGAGGGAGTGATGTTGCCAGCTACCAGTGCCGACAAGCTTGAAACAGGAGGTGGAGGAAAGCCTGACACTGATGGCGTGTGAGCGTGAAAATTGGAGCATGATTGGTTGTGAGATGTCAAGCTGACAGGGTGTACATATTCTGTGGGGCCTTTTTGGTAGTGATGGATTGTTGACTGACTCATTGTTATTGCTGGTGATGAAACCTGGCAAGATGGAGTGGCCTGTAAACTTGGAGCTTGACGGAACAGCTTGTGAACATAGTCAGAAGTGACATTTTTATCCACTTCCACCTCAATTTGCATACAAGACCCACTTTGTAATAGTAAGGATAATGAAAACATGCACAGATATGTAGTTTACAAGACATGTTGCACTGTAATATTTTATCATGAGATAAAATATTTTATCTCTTTATCAAGAGATAAAATATTGAGATAATGCAAACACTTTGCTTAGTGTCACTTTACACTCAGATGGCATCTTTGATGCGAATAAAGGTGGTCAGTTTCTACATATTAAGCTAATGCATCTGCATAATGTGCATAATGGGGAACATTAAAAGATCAAGGACAGTGCTTGTGAGACTGACTAATAGCTTCAATTACTTTCTATCGATTCCAACTCCAAGCAAAACTCATATACCATGCATATGCTTTGGAGGAGTTATTGATCTATTGAGTATTTGACTAAGAGTGTGATCTAAGAAGAATTTGTGTCACAGTTGACCAATAACCAATAAATCTCTTAACAGACTTATGGCATACGTGTAATAAAAAATACAGACCTATCCTTTACACCACACTGATCCTTCCAAAACCTAAGATAAAACCTATGATGTTCCCTGCTTCCTAAAGTTGCAAAAAAAAACATGCACATTCCAATTATATAGATAAACATGTGAAAAACTGTTTTTGAAAAAAAGTAGTTAATGTTGGGCACATTTTTACCTTGATGGTGAGCATCTGAAAGTGTGGTCTCACCAAAATTCTTCTCTGAGAAGTTTACTCTGTTGTTAAAAGTATCCCTAAGTTAAATACAGTTGGATGGGGAAAAATGGACTCACACAAAAATAACCTCCACTCTCCAGCCTAATTCTGTACTGTCTCCAGAACCCTGCTTGGTTCACGACACTCCTGACTAAATGGATAAAAACATTCTGTTTTATAACTGCAATAACAAGATGTTGTGAGTTTTTGCGAAGCTTAAAGAAAGTAAGGAAAGTAAAAATGTGATTTTTTTTGTCCTTTTTTGTGGCTATTGTTCAAAATACAAATAATATATATATATATATATATATATATATATAATATATATATATATAAGTAGTGATAAAATGTATAATAAAATAAAGTGAGTAATTGTGAAAGCAGCTGTGAAAGCCCACTGCTGGAGTGGATAAAGGATTTTGGAGGGCGGACTGCTGCAGCAGCCACTAATTGTTCCAGGTGTGATGCTGATTGTTGAGGTACTTGTACCAAAAGAAACCTGCAGCGCTGACCTCTAATATAACTCCACATCTCTGCTCTTTCTTTTGATTTCTTTAAGTGCTGCTCAACAAATTTTCTTTCTTTCTTTACTGCCTGGTGGAACTTATGATTCGGACGCACTTATGCCACTGTGAAGAACAATGTGTACAACTCTTAACCTCTCAGCTTCTGACGACTCCAACCTGTCAGATGTTCACCCTGAGAGGCTGCAGGAGCTGACCCACCGATCAGTCAAAGTGGGCATAATAATCGTTCTGGGAGTGATGATCACTTTGGGCAATGTTGCAGTTCTCATGGTTATTACTTCGTCGGTGGCAGGTTGGTCGAGAAACTCTCGGTACTTCCTCCTGTCTCTCACCGCTGCAGACTCTGCGTTTGGACTGCTGGTCATGCCCTTGAATCTCTGGGTGAGTCTGCTGAAGGACTACACTGAAGGGCCAGATGCTCTTTGTCACGTCGTGGCCTTTTGCAATGCAACCGTCTACTCCACCTGCATGTACACGCTGGCCACGATAAGCTTGGAGAGGTACATTGCAGTGTTTTACCCGCTGCAGTACTCCTCTATGATGACAAGAAAAAGGACGTTGCTCCTGATCGCTTTCGCCTGGTTTTTCCCTCCCTTGATTCTGTCGCCGATATCATTTCCGGACGGCATTATCGAGGTTCACTTTTCCACCGCATCACTAGTCTGCAATCCATCATACTCTACAAATGTTGGATACTCCCTAAGCCTGACGTGTTTTATATTCTTCCCCTGCTCCATCATCATGACATACGCCAACCTGAGAGTGTGGTGCGCAGCCAAGAGACAGAGGCTGAAACTGCGCAAATATGACGGTGCGCGCCGCAGCAGGCACAATGTGGCGTCCAGAGTGCTTGTGCCTGTGATGGCAGCCTACTACACCTGTTGGACACCCTGCATGGCAGCTATGATCTACAATGGTAAGCAAAACATCGCGGGGAGGAGGAATGTTGAGGTGAAAGGTCCTGTCGTTTATAATTGACTTCTTTATCCTTCGCAAAATCTGCTGATGGCCCTTGCTTCTAACACTCATAGATCTACTTGTTAAGTTCAAATTAACCTGTATGGTTCATAGTAACAATTTCTTGATTGGTTTCAGTCTGTACATTTATCTCATTTGAACCCTCTCTACACATTTATTTCCAGTCTGTGAGCAAATTCTGATCGATTTTGCAAATTAATTTCCACATATAAAAGTGTATCAGTGCCCCTGCATGGAGAATGATGTAGCTAATGCACCCTAATTATGTCTATATCTAGACTAGGAGGAATTTACTGTTGCAAAACATCCCATAACTGCTCTTTCCACATCTTTTACAGCCTGGGCAAGTCTAAAACTCCTGGTAGATTTTTCACTTTGAGTTGTTTTGGGTCATGTGTTTTTGAATATAACGGGTACAAGTCAAATTCTTTCGATTTTATGCTTTCTGGTTTTCAAAGGTAATAAAAGATCTCAAAAATACGTTTTTATTATTTGCGAGTATGTCCATTCAGCTGCCATTTCTCCCTCTGCAAACCTTTCTGTTGATTTCAGCTAGGACTGTTCTAAGAGGAGTAGCTGTATGAGCTATTTCAGTAATACTGGGCATGAATGTACTGATTCAAGCACAGTTCTATGACTCAGACCTTTTTGACTGTTCTCTTTCACCCAAACCATGTGCTGTCTTGGAGTAATCAAGACCAAAAGTGGAATTGCAGCTGAATATTTTTAGAAGTAAAGACCTTTTCCCAAAGAGGGCTGTAATTTATCTGATATGAATGAAAATCCTGCAAAATGAGGCAGATGGTCTTAACTTAAACTTCAAAGTGCGCTTCGGACTAAATGCTAGTGAATCTATGGTTTTTATTTATTTTTTTTTATCTCCACCAAATTTGATTTTAGATCAAGACGACAAATGTAAAGTTGTTAGGAAATGCATCTCCAAATGTGATTGTTTTTGCGCTGACACACTGTGGATACTTGCCTGATTTAAGTCTCCATGCTTTCTGCCCCACAGCAGTCTCGGGTAGGAGCGCACCAGAGTGGATTGAGTTTGTGGTGGTATGGCTGCCAACTTCCAATGGTTTCCTTAACTGCATCTTCTATTTCTGGATAAACCAAAGCTTTCGCAGGAAATTCCGCCTAGTCCTCCAGAAGCTGGCTCTTTCTCTCTGCCCTGAATTGGCTAACACACTTGGATGCTGCAGCACTTCCAAGACGCAGTTTGTGTCAGGAATTCTGGATAATAACAACAGTGTCCATGAGCGCTCTTCCAGTGTATCCTCCACCTGCACCCTGCTGAGTTTGGCTTAGGGCCTTTGGATCTGAAGAGCACCACTGGCATGCTAAAGGACACAGTCAGTGACCTCTGTATCTTCTCTCTGGGCTGGACAACTGAAGCCATATTGTTGACATACCCCCCAAAAAAGGTATGAAGTATAAGAGATGGAGTAATGGGTCACACTGGTTGCAATGCAAATGGTTTGATACTCGGGCAGACTAAGATGGCAAATATTTAAAATAACCACTGTACAGTACATCATAATTTATATTGATTAGTGTATAATTGTATTTTTTTCTCATTTTTATTTTATTTTTAGACGAATTTCAATCTAAACACAGTGTTAGATAATAATTTATAAGTTATTTGGATTTTTTTTCCTTTTACTCACATTCTGATACACTGCTTCCAACATTTGATTCACTGTCGGATACGTCCTCTTAAAAAACCTTTTAGTTGTTTTATAGTTAGTCGTAAACCTTGTCTCTGCCCCAGAAATGTCTACCATTATTCTGCATGCAGCAATGTCATCAGCCTTTTAATAGCGTCAGCCTATTTAGACCTTTGGGTTAACGTATTTCAAACATTTGTGGTCCGATGATTTGTTCATCAAAAGAAACTGATATTTATTCCTTTTCATTTCTGAACATCACTATCCGATTAAAAGCACTTTGAACAGCTGAGGCCATCTGACACCTCTTGGATTTAAACATTGCGTCAAAGACCTTGGCATATAACCGCTATGAGAAGTTAACCTTTAAGTCACAGCCTTTCAGTGTATGCAGGGAAAAAAGTAATTAAGCATTTTCACTGTAGAAAGGTCACCACATTTGTGCTGGGAAGAGATAATTTGGATAACTTCTGCTTGTTTATTTTGAGATATTAAGCCCAAGATTTTCAGTATTTTCACCTTCACAACTTGGCAATGAACATTGTCATCTTTGTCTGAATCCAGTGCTCTGTCTTGGTTTGTTTCCATTTAAAGTTAATCCAAGAGTATCATTTTCCAAATACACTGCCCAAAAAGATTTTATGCAATTTATTTTAGCCTTTAGGATGCTGCAAATGGTGGTTGAGCCTCAGAAAAACCTGTTTAATATTAGACTTTGTATGTATATACTTATACGTTTCTTATTTGATAGTATGATAAAGATTGTAAAACAAATTGGTGATGTATTGATTTATGAAATAAAGCATGATGCCTTTGATTTGTCTTCAGTCTGATATTCATGTTAAAATGAAAGTGAAGTGTTTCCTAATCAGTCTGTCATATGTTATATCTGTGAGGTGCAACCTGTGAGTGAACCCTTGTTTTCAGCATCTGATGTGACCCCCTTGTGTAGCAATAACATTAGCTGAATGTTTCCAATCAGTTGTCTAGAGCAGCTGGGAGGGATTTTAGCCCATCCCTCAGAACAGAACGGTTTCAGTTCTAAGATGCCGGTGGGTTTCATCACATGAACTGTTTGTGTCAGGTCCTCCTCAGAACCATTCGTTTGTAAAAATGACTTGTGTTCTTGGGGTCGTTTTCTTGCTGCATGACCCAGTTTTTCTTAAGATTCAGCTCACAGACAGATGTACTGACATTTTCTTATGGTATTAGTTGAGAATTCGCGAGAATGATATTTATTGGTCAACCACTCCTGTGAAGGGTAACAGTAGTTAGCAGGTTATGTTTCCTTTTCCAGCCTGATGATCAACAGCAGCTCTTTTTCCATCCTCAGAGTAATCCTAGAGATGTTTACTTTTGCACCTCACAGATATGTAATATTGGGTACTTTTCCTGAATAAACCCTATACCATAATATAATATTTCAGTTTCATTTGTATTATTGGGTCTCTTTGTTTACTGTCAGGACTTGTGTGAACATCTGCTAATGTCATTTTTATGCAGAAATGTAAAAAATTCAGACGGGTGCTAACACTTTTAAGTGGCACCGTAAAAACATCTGTCTAAGTAACCATGCGGAGCAGTGCACCTGACTTGTGGTACTGGACTTCAGTTATTTGGATGGGTGAATGAATACTTTTGGCAGTATAGTGTGGCTTTTCACTTTATTTTAAATGTGCTAATACATTTGTAATATTTTACTGACCCATATTGTTGTGGTGTGATACATGATTAGACCAAGGCTCATAAACGTGATTTGGCAGGAAAAGACATTAATTTAGTCTGTGTATTTAGTGCTTTCATCGTGCCAAATCCTTCCCGTCATGCAGGGAATTTATTTGTTGTGAGAGTTAAGTGTTTTTAGTGAACCTTTTAGGCAGTTGTCAATACTGCAATATTCACTTGGGATTCAGTACGCAGACAAAATTTGACACTTGCTTTCCGCGTGTCTCAGCTAGAGTAATGTCTGTATATGCATGAAAACAAACCTGATTTTAACGGTACCCCGTGTAAAATAAGTCATGCTATGTATTCTATTAATATCTGATCTCAACCAACCACACTCGTCAGAAATCATGTTTATTCTTGCAGCATCAGTGAGTGTTTTCTACATGTTTGGGGGTTTTGCCAAGCAGGTCTCCCAGGACACTAGAGTGTTGTGCATTAGCAGCCTCAGTTCTCCTTAAGGATCGCCGCTGATAGAAGTGACAGGTGATTCAGTCATGGGGAATGATGTTTATCTGAAGGCTCATGCTTTATAAGAGCTCGTCAGTCTCTCTGGTCAGAATTCCTGCCAGAATGTCAAATCTGACCTTTGCTGAAAAGCAGAGAAGATATACATACATAGAATTCAAATGCATTGCTTCTGTGTTTTACTAAATAAAATGTAGTCAGTACAGTCGGTATGCCTCTATTGTAAATCCATTTTCAAGCACAGTACTTCCAATATAGGCAGAAGGGGTAAGGGACAGCACAGACACTTGCCCTGTGTATTGTCTCTTAAATATTACTTTAAACCACCTCATTGTCCACAGTCTTTATCAGCATCACACTGTCACAGTAACAGTTTTGCAGGTTGTTGTTTCCATTATTGCGTAATGTCTTCCACACCATGTGTGACTTCTTTATATTTATTGTATTCTCTGCTGTTCTGAAAACCTGGAGATAAATGCTACTGTGAATTATTCGAGTGGGTGCAGAAGTCAGATTAGACATTTTAATACATATATTTTCACAGCTTTCTCAAAAGCCAGTCGAAACGATTGGTACATGAAAAGCTTGAGGTTGTAGTGCCATCTTGTGTGTATATTAAGTATAGCATGACAAAACATTGAGCCCTTCTGTTGTGGAGGTGCTTCAGAAAACGAATTGCCCTCACTTGTGAGTGTTTTTTTTTTTTTGTTTTGTTTTTTTTTCATTATTCAAAACTCCTTTTCAGACCTTGTCAGAGATTGAAAGACTATGTTTCAAAAAGCTCAATTGACATTATTGCTGGTAGCACTGGAGTCATTTCCAAATAAACTGAAAGACTTTATTCTCTTCGAACAGTTCGGTGCTAGGAGCAGTTCTAAATATGTTTCACCTGATTAAACATGATTAAAAGGGATGGATCAATGGTTGTTGATTTGAGCTTTCTGTGGTTTGCTGGTCATGGGCACTCACGCTGTGAGGGCTCTTCAATCACTCCTTTCTGCTCCTCTCCACTTATACCTCTCTCTTATCTAGAAACCATAGCTGAAAGGTGCAGGCTTGTGAAGGGCTCCAGCAATATTTGCTTTGTGCTGGTACTGCAGTTTTGACATTAAATCATATTAGCAAAGTGTTTAAAATATAAATAAATGCTGTAATGCCTTGTCACCACCCTATTTTACAGTGTTGGGCTGTCTGGTATTTAATGCTGTATTTTGAAGAGGCACGTGGCATTTGCCTAATATGCTATGTGCAAATTCTCACGGCCACTGTAGTCAACAGCAGGACCACAGAGTGCAATTAATCCCGCTTTTAAATTTTCACATCTGTACTCATGCACAGTACTGAGACTGCCCTGGTTAAGGTTGTCAATGACCTGCTATTAGCTGCTGACTCAGGCCATGTCAGCATTCTCATTCTCCTTGACCTCACAGCTGCATTTGACACTGTTTGCCACAACCTCTTACTCAGTCGGTTAGAGACCTTGCTTGGTATCACTGGTGTTCCACTGTCCTGGTTTAAGTCATACCTCACTGACAGAGAACAGTTTGTCTCAATTGGGAATTTCAGATCTCCAAATTCACCCCTCTCACATGGTGTCCCACAGGGCTCTGTCCTTGGCCCCGTGCTGTTTTTAATCTACTTCCTTCCACTGGGCCACATAATACAACATCATGGGCTCAACTTTCACTGTTATGCAGATGACACCCAGATTTACATTCACACCAAGCCCGCTCACATACTATCATTATCCAATCTGGTCAGCTGTCTAAATGCCATTAACAACTGGATCACTCAAAATTTCCTCAAACTCAATCAAGATAAGACAGAAGCTTTTCTCATTTCCACCCCTAACACTCTAAAAAAACTTGAACATCTGCAGCTATCTATCCCTGGCTATTTCACTACAACCTCTGCTGAAGTTAGGAATCTGGGTGTAATCCTTGATCCTACTCTCTCATTTGAGTCACATATCAAAAATATCACCAGGGTGTCTTTCTTCCACCTCAAAAGCATCTCCAAACTCCGATCCTCCCTCGACGCATCTGCAGCAGAAACTCTCATACATGCCTTCATCACATCTAGGCTTGACTACTGCAATGCTCTACTGTACGGCATCCCGGCTAAAACCCTAAACAGGCTGCAGTACGTCCAAAATTCTGCTGCAAGGCTACTCACCTGCACCAGGTCCTGGGATCACATTACTCCCATCCTCCAGCACCTGCATTGGCTTCCTGTCCACTACCGCATCCAATACAAAATCCTTCTCTTAGTCTATAAATCCCTACACAATCTGGCCCCATCCTATCTATCAGATCTCCTTACCCCATACTTGAAATCCCGCACCCTCCGCTCTACTGACACATGTCTTTTAACAGTCCCCACAACGCGACTTCGCTCCATGGGTGACAGGGCCTTCAGTGTGGCAGGTCCTAAACTGTGGAATGCCCTGCCACTTGTGATGCGCCAAAGTACATGTATGTCCACTTTTAAAACTTAATTAAAAACACATCTTTTAGCTTAGCTTACCTGTCAGCCCCCTGATCTCTACTTGCACTGCTTCTTTTATTTTGTTTTATTTTCCCTGTTTTATCTGTCTTTTTTTTTTTTTACTCTAAAATTGTCTTCACTTTGTACTCAGTGTACTATTGTGTGTCTCTGAGGTTGTTTTATGTTTTTATGTTTTATGTTCCTCTGCGTCTTGCCATTCTATGTACTGTGTATCCTTGTATCCATGTCCAACTTATGTTATGTCCTTTCTTGCCTATACCTAATTTGTACAGTGTCCTTGGGTACCTTGAAAGGCGCTTTTCTAAATAAAATTTATTATTATTATTATTATTACTCCTTTCAAATTAGCACAGTACTACAGTGGCATATTGTCCATTATTATCTGTTAATCACCAATAAATGGGTTTTATTTTAATTACAATTAACATTATGTAAACCAGACTAATCAGATGTACAGAATAAAGGATATGCTAATGCAGTTACAGTTATATAGAACACAGGACATAAGGCTGCAACATTATGACTATTCTCTAAACATCCAGACAGCTGCAGTTGTTGTCCCAATTACACTTTGTGTTCAGTCTTATTCTTTGTTCCAGGCATCATCCCCGCATTTTATCACCCCCATGTTTCATGGAGCCAAGAAATATTAAAGAATATGTTTTTAAGAACTAGAAAGCATGCTTCATTCACACAACACCCTCAAATATTTGTTCTTCAAGATGAACAGGTTTCTTAAGCACATGTAAGCTAATTGGTCTACAACTCCACTCAGGGACTCACATCCAGGATGTCTTGGCTCCTTGAACCCTTTTTCTTTTATGATATTTTGTGTTTTCTGCATACCAATAATGCAAAACTTCCCTTAACCTCACATAAACCTGTTTTTACATAAATGCTGGCGTTGCAGTCGAAGTTTCCTTTGTCTCTGATGCAGTTTTACCACTGCTCTCCTGTACTGCCACAGGCTCAAAAATGGTGAACAACACAAGCACTTTATTCAGTATGAGTTTTCACACATTGTGTTGGATACATATAAACAGCATACAATAGATAAACATATCTAAACTTTTCCACACATATCAAAATGAATACAAGATGCATTGTATGCAAAGACTTTTAATGACAAGAAATGGCAGTTGAAATGCAAAGATGGCAAATGTTTATCTTTAAGGTCAACCAACTATTTTTGACAAGTAATATTGTAGTCACGTGTAAAAATAGCAGCAAGTTCTATTCAGAAACCTTTATGACTTGATAGATGTAGTTCAAATGGACGTCATTGGGAAAATGCCTTTTTTATATAGCAAATTAAATGACATTTCTGCATATTAAATACACTTAAGTGATTTTAGAAATGCTATGCAAATCATATCTAAACAAAAACACATTTAATATATCCAAATCAGCAACCTAGGGCAAAAAGGGAGGTTTAGTAAATAAAATTGTTTCAGCTATTAAACTGTCCCTCAATGTACAATACACAATGAATACAATTAAAATCCTCCAATGACAGTACCAACCAACTAAAACATGAAATTAAGATGCATTACATGTAAACAAAGTTGTTAAAATCATCAATTAAATAACAAATTGCTTAGTGAGGAATAATATCACTTGAAAACTAATTTTCTTTCAAGGGAATCCTCTCGGTCATTCAGTGTCATCGATTAATAAAATTATATCATATTATATACCCCACACATATGTTAAATATTTTTAACATCTAGACAGATTCCTGATAAGAGAACTGCTGAAAAGTGTCAGAGCACATTCTATCTTAAATAATAACTGACACACAACACGATTTTCGAAAAAGGAATAAACACTAAGATTTGCGACATCGCATTTACATAACTGATTATGTGTTCGCAAAGTGATAAATGCAATGCTCATGATTCTTATTCCAAGTTTGGTAGCAGTAACATTTCACACTTTATTGAAGTTAAAACAATGCACTGGAGATTACTCAAGGTGTAATCCTGTATAAAAAGTATAACGTCTGTATTTGTAATGTTATGAAAATCAAGCATTCTCCGAACAGGCAAATGGGTATAGAACATCCAGAAAGCAACAAATGCATATGAAAGTTTAAGTTAAAGGACAACAGGCATAGTGACAATGAAATATAAAGAAAGTGAAGCAGATAATTTAATAAAGTCTCTGCCCAACTGTCTATTTGGTGCACTCTATGTAGACACGGACAAGGACAAAAGTACTTTATCAAACTGTTCCCTCCCTCTTATCGTTGCCGACACTCCTAATTGTGTGCATCCGGTGTGAGGAGGATTTGGTCAAACATTTCAAGGCCTCCAGATGAGAAGAATAAGATGAACACAGGGCGCCAGCACTCAAGATGACTTGTGTTCCAACATGTAGAAGCGATACATGACACCAACAACTGCTGCAGCAAGGGCAGGTATCAACCACGTGGTCCAGGAGCTGATGGAAAAAGTAAAATATTCATGTTTACAAACTTACAGGGATTCACAAAGCTAGTCATTTGTACTTCCAGGCATTTTTTTCAGAAACGAGCATTTCTGAGCTGTCAATATTCCAAGAGAACTTTCTTCACAAGACACTAAAGTGATCAATATGCACTTGCAGCAAGAAACTTTCAGTTGCCTACAGATATCAGCTGTGAAAACAGCTGAGGACTCACCTGGACTCCCCTGACTTTGTGTCATGTTCCTGCTGCAGTAAAGATAAAATGATACAATTTCAATAGGGTCATTGTAGGAAAGTCAAAAACTTCAAAGTCAAAAAGGAAGTAGAACTTACCTTCACCTCCTTTTTTCTGTCATCCTACAGAAAAAATACACAAGAGTTACTGGCTTGTATTTTTAAACTGACCACTGTCTTTGATTACTTCTGGTGTAAGCATGTATGTATATAAGGAATGATTAAAGCAAGCAAATCTCCTTATTCCATGTTCATAGAGACACACCACTATTGCTTCACAAACCAATACAAGCACTTGTTAAATGCGCTTAGTAGATTGTTAGCCTCATATTCTCACATATTCACATCATCACTTTCTTGCCCATGCTTTTAATCTTACAATGATTTGCTCTTTGCCACTCTTTCATGTAGATTCACTTGTTATTGTTGCCTTCAAACTCGACACAATTCGTGATTGGGACATGGGAAGTCATGTGCACAATGTTTTAGGTGCTCAAGTGGTAATATCTGCCATGAGTTGCGAGAACACTGCTGTTAGGCACCAGCTGGCATCTAGAAGACATCAAAGCTGATAGTTCAGCAAGCTAACAGCCAGGTAACTTACGGTAGGAAACTGAAATGCACAATGCAAGAGTGAGGTTGTTGGGCATATTAACACCATCCCCAAACATATATATATAAAAAAACACTATATAACTAAAGTACCATCCACCTTTTCCATACTTGAAAACTTCAAACGGATTACATCTCATCAACTTAGGCGTTTCTGGGAAATATCAACTTACAAGGTCATGAATACCAAGAACAGGATCTCTTGTCCTGAACATGGTAAACAAGACTTCCTCTGAATGAAGCAATTATGCCTGCTTTCCTAATGACATGGTCTCCAATTGCAGTATAGCTCTTGCTCATTACGTTCGGATGACTATCCTCCATATTTTCATATATGTCCTCAGTGATGGACAAAGGAAAACCGGCAAATAACAAAAAGTGACTATGATATGAGAAATTTACTTAGTTTAAACTATGCTTAGGCTATTAGGTAAACTCTATGTAACTCATTGGATACTGCTCACAAGACAGACCCATCTAAAGGTGCAACAAACTGATTTCCATTGTATTCATGTCCCTTACTTGATAATAAGCGGGTAGAACCCTAATTATTTTAGAGCACCATCTTGTGACTACAAGGAACTTTATGTGGAAGAGATCTTGTGACACCACTTACTCTCATGGATTAGGTTTAAGCAATATAATACTTTGTTACGGGTTTAACTTTAGTGTTTGAAACAGGGAAATGGGCAAAGGAGAGAGATGAAGGCGGGAAACAAGTTTTTCCTCTTACCATGTGAAGCTCCCCGAGGTAGTACTGCTGTAGCATCTCCCTGGCATCTGTGGAATGACCCACATCCTCAAAGCTCTCTGTGGCGTCAGCACCAGCCTGCTCCAGCAAAACCTCCTCACCTCCCGGATGCTGAAAACACACAGTATGCTGAGTATTTATGTAATTAATGTCACACTCACAACACCATACAGTTTTATTTTGCTTCTCGAAATATAGTGAAATGCACCCTAATTGCTATTTCTACAGTGGAAAGTAAATTTGTATTTGTGAGATGTGTGTGTTTTCCCCCGTACACGATCATGTGTCTGCACCACTATATTTTAGAGGGTTTCTTTTCCACCCACAGCAAGTGAGGGATAAAACTACTTACTTTGCAGGCCAAGATTTTTAATTACAAAATAACTGATCACCATTGACAAAATATTACACCTGTATTTGACTAATCAGCGTTATATAAAGTAATTGCATTTAGTTTTTAGCATAAAACCTGTTACATTATACAATATATAATGTGATAAATAGCACATATAATGTAGTATCATGTTGAGAATTTGGATTATACTTCTGGCAAGGACAAGCAAAAGGTCACATTCTCCCAACACACCTGTGAAACTACTTCCCAAGTTTTGAACACAGAATTTTCTCTTAAATGGATACTTTTAAATATGTGACATTTCTATTTAACTTAACTCTTGAGTATAACACTTGTGTTTCTTAAGCAAAGCAACTGCTTTACAGATGTGCTTTGTTAGGGTCGTTACACTTATGTTAAGGTGAGTATCAGACTCTGACAAAACCAGCTCAGTTAGCTCAAGTAACCATAAGTACCAACAATTAAAGCTACAGTGGTAACAGTGTTTATGCATTTATATGACAGCAGCCCATAAGAAAACCCAGTACAACTACTTGAATTAGCTGCTGTTGGTTGTTAGCTAACGTTAGCTTTAGCTAATGCAGTTCAAAGTTGTTCCACTTGTACGATTTGGCACAAAAGAAACGTAAATAAAGTATTTGTTTATAATTTTATACTGGCATGCTCTGAATGCTGGATGCCGTTGCTGCCGGAGTTCAGCAAACAGAACACGTCAATACATAACGTTAACAACCGTCCTGTAGTTCCAGGAAGTAGTCTGAGCCAAAGTGGCTTAACTCCAAAACTAAACGCAATGTTGCCAAAGTAGATGCAGCCAGCAGGTATAAAGTGTTTCTTACCTCTTCAAGAAAACCTGTGATGTCATATACTTTATCGTGAATGATGAGCCATGTGTCACTGCTCATGTTATGTACTCTTATTTCCTCTAGTGTGTAATATTTCACGCCATCTACTGTTTCGCCGTTTTCCCCAGCACTGGTGTTATTTGCAGCTCCATCGCCTGTATTAACAAGGTTGTCGTTCATTTCCTCGCCCATTGTAACGTTAGTGCAAATAATCTCGAAAGCTAGCTAATGGTAGCTTCTATTAGCCGGGTATGGATGTGACGCCAGCTAGTTACACCGAGGTCCGCTTTCAATCCGTTCGGGTGAGGTCAGTCAAACTCTCATTAGGCCTCTAAAGACGCCCCAGAAAAGAGTCAGTGTAAAGACAACTCAAATGCTTAACAATGCTGTGTTACGAAAGCCTCAAGTGCCCTACGCCGGGTCTATCGGCAGGCATGTGAAACAGACCAATGACATGGACTTTTTTAACCATCAAGCACAAACACAACCAGTGGCCATAGTCTGTCTATGCCAGTAGCCAATGAGAATCGACATTCAGGGTTTTGACCAATCAGATCGGTCACTCGATGATCATGACACCCAGATGACACCACGATGTTTACAAAGGTTGTCAAATGTGCGCTGTCAATGCGCATAAACGCTTATGCTCCTCTAACGTCATTACATATTTGACCTATTACCTATTTGTCATTTTGTAACCTTTTCTGTACTTAGGCAGTGTTTTAAAACATTTAATATAGTCTAATTCGAAAAAACAGACTGTACATATACCACTTCATAAAACTGTGGATTCACAGATTACATGTAACTCTGAAAATCTTTACATTTTTCCACACAGAATTATCTCTTGTTTCTTGGGTACTACACACCTCATTCAGTCATTGCCAGTGTGAATGCAAACGTCAAAATTACCACCACCAGTTAAACAGAAAGTTCTCCTATTGGTAGACATGTCCCGAGAACAGTTTTTAGCTTGTGGGATTTAATGTGAATTAACTATGATTTTAGTGAAGTGATTTTACATTTGGGCACATGGCAAACAGAGCTGTGATGGACTTTGCTGCTTTCAGTCATGCACCAAGATAGATTTATTTTTTCAGATGTGCTGCTCTCTGCACTGATATGAGACATGTGAGGCATGTGCATTCTACTGATAGGTCAGGGTATCAACCACAAGATGATGGTGACAGATATGTACTGTACTTGCCAGTGGTCTGCCATATGCCCAACGTACAAATTATGAACTTCTTCTTCTGCGGTCATATGCATTCCCACTCTGGGATAAATTAAAGGAATATGTTATTTTATCTTATATGGCAAAGCCTTTTATGAGACTGGGGGGGTACTCAAACAGAGAAGACAGTAAGCATTCTGACCTTTTGTCCACATAATGTAACAGATAAATCATTTCTATGCATGCAGCAGAAACACTCATTTACTGTTTGAAGTTCAAACCATATCACAAACCCCACCCAAAGTCCAACAGTCAGTATCTTTGTATATTGTAATACATATATATGTATATATGTATGTATATATATATAGAGAGAGAGAGAGAGAGAGAGAGAGAGAGAGAAATAGTATACCAGTCACTGTATGTATTAAGAATTCATTGCTGTTTTGAAAATGTTCTGTTGTGTTTACTCTTCGTTTCCTGCTTTATTTATCCTGTGAGCTTATACCATCGACGATTTCTACAAATCCTATGCATGTGTGATTCTCCTGCCTCACCTCTCTCTCTGTTCACGGAACGCGTTTAAATAAAGTTTAAAGTTTTCACATTTTTTTTCTCTTTCACCCCTTGGAATTGTGGGATTGCAATGGCTGCCCTCTCATCCGTAAACATACGCGTTGTGTTTGCGAAAGCCGCTGTCTAGTCATTTTTTCCAGTCCGCCCCACGTTCTATTTTTCCGGGATACTTTCCCCTCCATTAACTGACCTAAAAGCCTGAGCTTTATGCGATACATTGTGCATTTTAGTCTCAAAGAAACTAGCGGTATTTTCCCGCAGTTTGTCGTCTTTGTCGTGACAGAAACGGCTCACAGGCTAGCTAACGCTAGCTTCTCCGACTGAGGTACGCAATTTAACGTTATTTGCTATTAAACTTAAGAAAGAAATAACCCCTTTACAGATATGTTCTTTTAAGAGTTGCCTAACACAATAATACCAACCAATGCGGGAAAGAACATTATCATGGTAACGTTGGTTTCAAGTTGGCTTTAAGTGGCTGTGACTGACTTTATTATTGATATGAAGACAGAAACAAGACAACTACTTTAAGCTTAGGCCCTTGATCTTGGAATTATGTACAATGTTATATGTCATAACTAGGGCTATAACTGAGTAGAGCAAATTATGGTTTCAAGTTTTATTTTCATTCCAAAACATTATGATAAATAATAATACCTGTCTACAAGTTGTAACACTACCCCAGGAATGCCCTACATCTCAAAGCATTAGTTTAAAACAACAGTGGTTGAGCATTAATTAATTTAATAGGTGTTGTACTGACCAGGTGTTGAAGCGCTGCACATTTTCACCTCTTCCACATGTCATTTATTTACCCACAGACAATGGATGATGATGAGTCTATGCACAGGCTAGAGGGGACAAATCCAGCCGCTCAAGTTGGTGGGCTGATACTAAAGAAGAAGAGTGCTGCTTCAGAGCCCCATGTTTTTCGGGCACCCACTCCACGCACATCTTTGCTGGGTTTAGATTTGCTGGCTGCCCAGAAGAGGAAGGAGCGGGAGACCAAGGAATCAGATGATTCTTCTGGCGATGACGGACATAAAAAGAAGTCAAAGGTTTCCTCCTACAAGGACTGGGAGGAAAATAAAAGTGACTCTGGGTCTGATGAAGAAGAAGATGATACAAGTAGAGGTGCTAAGAAGGAGAGGTAAGTGAAAGTGCCTAACACAGAAACACAAAACACACAACAGAAACACAATTAAAGTCAACTTTAATTGTGGCATGTGTTTAAAGACTTACAATCTACCATTACTTTGCATATCCCCATCATAAACAATTTATGTAACCTAGGGGTGTACACATGTGTAAAGTCTGATTAATGTTGAATATGTTATTTTTGTCTCACCAGCAGGAAGTATCGTGTGACTGGTTCTGAGACGCCCTCCAACCCTGGAGGGGTCAGTGAAGAGTTCAGACGCAGACACCAGCAGAGAGAGAAAGACAGACGTGAACATGGAGTCTACGCGTCCTCCAAAGAGGACAAGAGCAGAGAAAAGGACAGAGAAAGGAGCAGAGATAAAGGCAGAGAGCGAGTGAAAAGAGGTAATGGTGAACATAAAGCTGGACATTTGGTTGTAGTTTGTTTTTTTGTTTATTTGTTTATTGAGGATCCCCATTAGCCGACGCACAAACGCCAGGCTAGTCTTCCTAGGGTCCTTTTCAAAAGTTCAAAGTAGAATAATAATACACAAATCCAGTACAAAACATACACGAATTGAGTTACAAATAAAAGACAGGAAAAAGGAAAAGAAAAA
>JASGAT010374668.1:0-12426 GCA_030220025.1 Chelon auratus
TAAGACAGAATAAAAATGACCAATGTAGATAAGATGCCTTCAGCTTGTAAAATTAAGACATGTAGTTAAAACATATTATTAAAGTAAAAATAATGATTAAAAAATAAATAAATAAATAAATAAAATGATAAAAAGAACTGCTAAGAACTAAAACTGCTAAAATCTGAGGGCCGAAACTAAAACTTTAAAATGTGGTAAAAATGAAAAGTATAGATAAAATGCTTCAACTTGTACATGAAGACATGTAGTTAAAGCATATCAAGAATCTGATTAAAGGGTAGGGTAATAAAATAAATCAGTTAAAAGCCTGATTGAAAAGGTGGGTCTTGAGCCTCTTTTTAAAAACATCAACAGTCTCTGTGGCCCTGAGGTTCTCTGGCAGGCTGTTCCACAATCGGGGACCATAATAACTGAAAGCCGCCTCCCCGTGTGTTTTCGATCTAACTTTTGGTATGGTTAAAAGGCCAGTGCCAGACGACCTCAGGGTCCGCGAGAGTTGATATGGTAAAAGTAAGTCAGATAAATAAGGAGGCCCAAGACTGTTAAGACACTTAAAAACAAGTAAGAGAACCTTAAAATCGATCCTGAAGCGCACAGGAAGCCAATGCAGCGATTTTAAAACCGGTGTAATGTGCAATACTGCTGGTTCCTGCTGTCTGAAAATCAGTTTAGAATATCAGTGGATAGAAAAGTAGTTTCTAGATTATTCTAGGAACCGGAAGCTATTGTCGTTGTAGTTCTAGGATTTAAAAAATACTTTAGGATCATTCACTGCATGAAGCGTGTCAGATTTTTGGGATCAATTTTGTGTCTTCTCTATGTAGCGTGCGGCGTGATAGCAACATGATGTGAGCCCCCACTGCGTCACATTTCCTCTCTTAGTGAAATGTCCTGCAGACCGTATAGAATTATGATGGCAGTATGTACAGTAATGAATAACTATCCAGGTCCATGAAGGAGAGCTGCAACAGGCTCACCCCAGGCTTTTTGGTTGTAAGAGTGCATGTCTGCATGCTAATGAGCTCTAACTTCTTCACAGCTGAACTGTGACTATTGAATTAGATCACAGTGACTTGTCAGTATCTTCAGGCGTGCTGCACATTGTACATCGTGCCTCTTCTGATATAGTTGTAACAAAATGAAATGTATCCACCGTGTCATTATTTTCAGCTTGTGATTAAGCCTCACCGTATTTCCCAGCTGGTGTGTCCGTGGATTTGTCAGCCACCCAGCTTGCTTTGGCCCACAGGCTAAAATGGCTGAATTGTTCCCCAGGTGAGCACACATCTGAGCCAGACATATTTTCAACCCCGTTCACCCCTGAAGTTGTGCTGTGACAGACAAATACCCTCAATAACAAGCCAGCTTCTGTAACAACACAAGGTTGATGTCCCTGCACGTTTGAGCTCAGTCCCTCAGCAGCAATTAGGAGGGCCTCATCCAACCTCACACCAGCAAGTGTGAAGGGAGCAGAGAGATGAGATCGACATGCAGACTCCATTGGCTTCATTCCTTTTTTTTATTGCATGGGTGGACATGCCCCCACTCACTGGGAGGTGGATGCCAAGAAATTCTTCCTGCAAATTCAACATGTTAATAATGGCTCCTGTAACTTGATAACTTTGCCTGTGCCATTTGTATCATGAGATCATCATTATTAGAACTGGATAATAATGGAATGACAACATTGAGAAAGAAAGATGGTTACATTGTCAAAATATAAGCTTTATATTGTAATTGTTCTGCTAAACGGTCTTAGAACAAACTAATGGTTTGACAGATGACAAAAGCGTTCATGCAGTGGTGATTTGAAAGTTGGAGACAATGCTTAAAACCAGGCAGAGATGTAAGCGTATTCTGCCCTGTGCTGAGCTAGGAGGTGATTTCTCTGCTACCACAATAAAAATGCTTGTTTTACTGTTACAATAAATCAATTTAAAATACTTGCTGATTGGCTGGACACTGGTAAAGCCAATGAGGGTGGAGCTCCTTACATTTGGAACTCAAGTGCTTGTGGTTACAACACAGAACAGTGCAACATAACGTGCAAAGGCATAATCAAAGGAGATCAACTTTTTCAGACTAAATCACCATCCATGTTACTCATTTCTAAAAAATGTCAATACGTCACAACTCGTGAACTTGGACGTTATCAAAAATGTCCCTTTTCAAGGTTGCGAATACTACGAGAGAGGAACATCCATATGTACAGTAATATTTTTCATGAACATGGTAAACACGACCCCATTTGAAGGCAGCAACACAATCACAAGAAAGGCATATGGAAACAGGAGGCGAAAGACGGACAACACACACAAGAGAAGTTATGTTACAAAGGAAAACAGAAATTAAACAACACAAAGAATAAAGAAACCATAGTTTGTATGTTAATTCATCACAACAAACACATACCAGCAGAAAAAATAGGTGTGCTACAGCATTCATCTACACAAAACTGACCTCATTATTGTTGCCTTTTTGTGAAAACCTATGCATTTCACATGGCCTGTATTCTGAGTCAGTGGATACACTCAATCTAAAGAAGCAGGTTGATAGACTAGCTCAACTGGCAGCACAGTCCCAGCAGTGTTTTCACACACATGAGAATGGATTCCTGCTGCGAATAATGTGTATCATGGAGGCTCATATTTGTCAGTCTCATGAAAGTAAGCTCAGAGAATATGCACGCGGAGAAGTTATTGATCTCTGTCATGCTCTCTTTCTCCATCCTATTTATGACAGAATAGGAAATTCCAAATGGAGCTGCCAGTCACCAGCACTGAGCTGTGACGATGCTTTAATATTCATGTACCTCCTTGTAATGAGCTAGTCACGTCAAATGTCAGTGTTTCACAGTGGAGGCACAACCCCACCTGCGATAAGCATCCAAATTGGAGAACACAAACAAACATGAAAGAGGATGTTTGTTATGTATGATTTCCACGGACGGCTTATACCGGCACCCGTGGGAGAAGAGCCTGTGGCTGGAGAGACACAATAACCAGAGGCAGCAGGGAAGCGGGTAAGATCTCAAAAGTTTCTATCACTGACGTCACACAATTCAATCCCATATGTTGTGGAGATGGTATCTGCTCTGAACTGTGTGCCTGTCAAAATACAGAGGCATCTATGATCTTCTGATAAGCCCCCAGACAATCCATTTTTTATTCTCTATAACTTTCAGTCTTGTCTCTTGAGTTGCAGAAACAAATAGAGATAGACTAAAGTTCTTTTACCTTCGCTCTGGATGGCAAAACACTAAAGAGAACTTTCTGGAGCTGCTCCATCACAGCTGGGAGAACAGGTGGTGGGAAGAAGCCCTGGGGGAACTCCAGTGGAGCAGACCTGGCCTGTAGGCAGCCTCAGGTACTGCCGCTGTCTTGCCAAAATGAAGCAATTTCTTTTTATTTTTTACTTTCGCCCTGATCACTCCATACTTGGGTTAGATCAAGATGTTGATTTAGTAACACTTATCACACCACACACTGGTGAACATCCAGGGAAAGGACATAGAGATAGTGGACTTTATACGGAAGGCCAGATACTTACTGCCTTTGTAGTGCAGGGAGCACTACTGAGGACCTTCTATGTCTCTGTGGTTGCGTCAGCCATCTCCTATGGAGTGGTCTGCTGGAGCCACTGCAGCAGACAAAAAGAGACTAAACAGACTGATGATGAAGGCTGACTCTGTTCTGGGCTGCCCTCTTGAAGGAGGTGGGTGATCACAGGATGGTAGCAAAGTTGTCATCGCTGATGGAAAACCAGTCCCATCCCCTCCATAGCGCTGTATCAACACTGAGCCGCTCCTTCTGCAGCCGACTGCATCACCCACGCCGTGTGAAGGATTGTCACCGGAGGTCCTTCCTTCCTTGTGCTGTGAGGCTGCACAACCACACCTGCTCCCAGTAGACCACAAACGTAAAACTACTGTTATTAATTGGCTATTTTTGTATTTATTTTCATTTGCCTTTCCTTCTGTTGTGTGCACTGTCCTTAAAACTGCATGCTTCTGCAACACTGCAGCTGTTTTCCCCTCTGCTGTGGGATAAATTAAAGGATTATCTTTTCTTATCTCATCTTACAGACATCACTACATATCATGTAGGTTAAATTGCCACAGGAGCAGGATCATTCCAGACGTTTATCCTAATGACTTTAACAAAAGTCATTGTCAGTGTTTATTTTTCATTTTTGAAAGTAATGTGTACATGTTGCACTGTGAATGTATATTACATCAGCATGACTATAGGGTCACAACTGATGGGTCCAAAGCTTTGGTGAATAGACCATAGCAGTTTCTGAAATTTAGGACAACTGTCAGACCCATTAATGCTAAATTTAAGCATTGTGAACATAACAACTGTGAATTGTGAATGAATAAGGTATTCTGTTTTTCTTTATCATATTTAATGATAAAGGCCCAGTCGGCCCACGGATTGGAACTGAATTGGTGAATTGGTTTTGTTCACTGACCGTATATAAAGACAGGCAAACCATAAACGACGTCACTCAAAGGTTCCTAATGATCGGTTTTGATGCTCAAGGTGGTGGCCCCAGCTGTTGCCATCTTGGAAGTGCTGGACTCTGCCTGTCCAAAGACATGCTCGTGGTTGTCTGTCTCTCTGTGTTGGCCCTGCGATAGACTGGGGACCTGTCCAGGGTGTAGCCTGTCTCTCGCCCAATGACAGATGGGATAGGCTCCAGCACCCCTGCAGCCCTTCATAGGACAAGCGGTTACAGAAGATGAATGAATGACAAACAGATGGAGTTGAGTGGTGGTGAGGTGGGGGGGTGATGCCTAGCCAGAAAGCTAGTAACCTGTGAGGACACTTTAAAGCAGCCATTCCCTTAAATATGCATAACTTTAAGCCTTAGTGCAATTTGAATGGGCTAGCTGTATAGAAAGACTGCATAAAATGTTTTTAATTCTGCTGGAAAGTTGGAGAATTCAGCATGGATTGGGACAGACTGCCCTTTAGAGCCTTAAGTTTCTAAATTCTTAAATTTGTGGAACTTTAGTTTTAAGGTCCTTCGTGTTCACCCCTAGAGGTTGTAGCTTCAGTTTGTCATCACAAAAAGAGACTCTTCTCTTCTCGAGCTTCACAGTGATTTTGTTCTTTATCCTCAAACATTGATTTCCATTCATTTTTGTTCAGATCATAAAATCTGCTTTTATGTGTGTCAGTTGCAAGGAAGCACCAGTATTGTAACTTTTGAAAGACATATCATTTTGTCATATCATTCATACAGGCAGTTTTTCATTATATAAAAATGAATAGAAAAAAAGGGCTTTGTGATCGCTGAATACACATTAACCAACTTGAGTTTTCTTAAAAATATGAAAATAATAAGGTCCACTGCTCTTTCTAGAAAATAGTTGTTGTGTCACAATAAAGAAGCTTTTGAAGTGACACAGCATACACATCAGAAACTATTGCCTCTGAAATTCACTAAAATGAGTAGAATAAATATACAGAAAGTACTGTCTCTTCACATGCAGCATTGCTTGAGGCTGTACACAGCCAATTCTTGCATGCATGGCTACATTTCAGTCAACGGACTTTATGAAATTACATCCCCAGCACATGTTTATTTTGTGAGGCCTCATGTTTCACTGACAGTTCTTTCTCAGTTGTTGCTTTACATTCAGTGGATGAGGCCAAGAACAGCTTGTATTCCAGCACTTTTCACTGCTCTGACTGCAGCGTTGACAGTAATTCTATAGTCAGTGGTAAGGGTGTAAAACTGGGCTTTCTCCTGGAGATGGAAGTAATTTGAATGTCATCTCTGCAAAGGTAAAATGACTAGAATTCGGTGTCTGTGGCATTTCTTTTATTGAATCTGGTCAATTTCAAAGAGCCTGAATAATGGCATATATGCAACCTGCAATTGACAAAAAAGCTGAGATCAGAGTCGCCCTTCAAGCCTCATTTTGCTTTCATCACTAGATTCTGACGAGCAGATGCTCGAATATCTGCATCTCAACTCCTCACCTATTTAAAGGAATATTGCGTACGAACAACAGTAGAAGTTTCCAAAAGACAAATCATTTTCCTCCTACACTGAATTTTTCCACTTGGCTTTTGACAAACTCTGTGTTTATTATGGTATCATTAGAAAATTGGAAAAGAAAAAAAAAAAAAAAACACAGCAAAGGTACATTGTATTTTTCAGAATGGAGCTGTCATCTTTTGTACCAGCAGTTAAGTAGCGTAGTAGCGGTGACAATCAGAGACTCCCTGGCTGCTCTCCATTTACGGTAATAACACTTCTCTGGGTGCATTCAGTCTGCTGTGAGCTGTTACACAATGCCTTACTGTGGTTCCCAGCTCCACATTTTGGTTATTTGGCCACACTTTTCCTTAAGTTTTCACTCATTCAGTGAAATAGCTTCTGTTATACCAAAAACACAATATTTTGTAGCTCAGAATATCAACCAACTGTCCAAAGACATGCTCATTAGGTTCATTGGTGATTCTAAATTAGCCGTAGGTGTGAATGTGAGTGTGTGAATGGTTGTCTGTCTCTCTGTGTTAGCCCTGCGAAAGACCGGAGACCTGTCCAGGGTGTACCCCGCCTTTTGCCCGATGACAGCTGGGATAAGCTCCAGCAGACCCCACGACCCTTAACAGGAATAAGCGGTTACAGAAGAAGAAGAAGAAGAAAAAGAAGAAAATCACCCATAATGAATTCTGGAATTCCCCTGACTTTTCCTCTGTGGAGTGAAATTAGTCTAAAAATGGTCACAAATGCATCAATGATTTGTGTGTGCGTACAAAGATTTCTGTGTGAGTTTGGGGTGGTCACAACTATGTATTCATGAGCAACTACATAGCAGTCTGAATAAATGTTAGAATTTTATTACACGTCATTTTTATTACAAATTCACAAATCTAATTGTTCTACCTCCAAAGCTCATCCTTTTCGCTTCCTGTGTTTATGGATGTCAAAGCGTGCGCATACAGATCGGCAGATACGCACAGATCACGCTGTGCATGCACACAGAGTTTTCAGAGTTTTTTTCACGCTGCTCAGAGCCACACAGATCCACAAAATAATGCATGGTGCGTTTATGTGTCACCGGGAAACTGGGTAATCTGTGCTTTGGGGCGGAGTGAGACGAATCATCCCTGTAGGGAAAATACATCTTCACTGATATAACTCGTCGTTTCTCGTTTAGTACCAACACTGAACTCAACAGAGTGCCATGTAGATATGAATATATGGTTCAAATAAGCTGCAGCTAGGGGAGGGACTTAATCTGCTGCATAAAATAATGCTAAATAATGCTATTTATTCAGACTGCTATGTGTGCATTTGTGAAATTACTTTGTACGTGCATGTTCAAATTGTTATGGGTGAATTGAAATTTGTGACCACCCAGATTAACACAATAATGTTTGTATGCACACACACAAATCGTTGTTGCATTTGTTAATGTCATGTTTCACTTGTGGATCATGGAACAAGCATTTGTGAAGAAGACTGTGAGGAAGACTAAATAAGTAGACTGTAATTAGTCAACTCACTGTAGGGGTTATTTTCAGCAGATGTAGTACCAGTTCTTCAATCTATCCCTCAACTCTTTGGGTTGACTTTGATTTGCTTTTCAGACATAAGTTTGTCAAACTGGGTCCCAACCAACAGCCATCTGTAAAATGTTTCTTTCTGTTTAAGTTTGTGTTAACTGTTTTGCGTTAACATTTGCTTGGAACCAGGTCCTCTTCTGATACAGCTCATGTCTGATTTGGTTCAGACCGGATCTATCAAAAAAGCATTGCTGTATCTGTGGTTCTGTAAAGATTAGCTGATACAACACATACACCATGTCAATAGGACCATACTTTATGAACTTTTTGAAAGAATCAAATATGAAAAAAGTAACTACCCCAGTGAGATCAGACTAGCCAAATCAGAAGGAATTTTCAATCTGATTGAGAGGGTTGGTGTGAACCTTTGACAATGCGTGGTGAGGGGGAACTTTTGAACCTGGCATTCATTCATGTGGATGTTACTTAGACATGTACCACCCACCTAGACCAGACCAGGCACGCCCACCCCATAGCCTGACACAGACTCACACACAAAAATATAGTTTAGGAGCAACTCAAAAAATATGAAGAACAGCACAAGGTGTTGACCTGGCCTCCAAATTGACTATATAGATATTATATTTGTGTTTTTTTCTCCACATTGGAGCTTCTTTTTCCAGGAGCTACAGAGGCATAGAGGTAGAAAAACAACTAGTTGTTCAAACAAGATGAACAAAGACGGATTTGACGCTCCACAGCAAGCGGAACCACTTTGCAAACACATATGACACATCATTTCAATTAGTGTCCATATAAACCCTTAAATGGGAATCACAGATCAGAATGTATTACAGCCAGGGTGGAGAAATATTGTCCATGTAAACATAACTACTGTCTGTTTTAGAAACTGAGAGAATCTCATATACATGAGTGATTGTATGTGATTGTGAATGCACCTCCAACACAGCTGTGGACAGCCATGTAATTATGTGGCAAGCTATGAGCTATATTTAAGCACATTTCCATTTGACACTTTTTGACTGTTTGTCCCTGCATTGGAAACACTTTTTTATTTATTATTATTATTTTTTTAAATAAATCAATGCAGAGGGAATGACTGTGTTTGGGAACTGATCTTCTTTTTCTAACAGTATATCAAGTATGTCACAAAATTATGCTAGAGGTAACACAAAAGTAATTAAACAAGGTGAGTAACACTACAGCTAACGCTACTTCAAAAGCACCATGGGCCTGAAGTACTCCGGGATGAATGCAATTTCTGAAGGCTAAAGGTTTATTTATTTATTTTTTTAATTTCTGAGGTCATTCTTCCATATAGCTTTGTTCAAAATAGTTATTTAAAGAGATGACACTGACCTGGAAACCAAGATATACAACACCTTATTGACAACACATGAGTTTGAATTCATTTTCCTTCTAAGGACTTGAAGTTGTGCAGTGTATCACTGTCCATGTTTAGTCGTCAGTTTGGTCATAGAT
Source organism: Chelon auratus (assembly GCA_030220025.1). Classification (NCBI taxonomy): domain Eukaryota; kingdom Metazoa; phylum Chordata; class Actinopteri; order Mugiliformes; family Mugilidae; genus Chelon; species Chelon auratus. Next base: position 9,033 of record JASGAT010374668.1, read on the forward strand.
ATTTCTCTAAGAATTAAAGATATTTCAAAAGGTGTTGGGTCCGTCTCTTATTAATGTGTTTGCTCCATATTCTTGCAATTTCATAAATGTCCTGTAGAATCTGAGCAGAACTGCAAATAAAATGTGTCTCCTTTCATGCGACGTTGTGATCATTACAACAAGAGCCCCAGCAATGTGTTAACACTGATGATTTGATTATGTAAATACGTCAACGTGCAGGGAATCACTGATTTTGATAGTGCTTATGTTCGACCCCAATCCTCTCAGCTCCTCCTGCCAGGCATGCTAACAATTAGACTTAATTAGACTTAAAAAAGTCATCAAAAGTGTGGGAAGTGCAAGTGCAACCGTCACACATGAGCGTCTCAACGGAGAAGATCCTGCTGACCTCAAAACAACGAGACAGCATGATCAGCATTCGGACTATTAAAGTGAGTTTTGTCTGATTGTTGGCAGATGGTCAGTGTCTGGGAGTCATTGTGTCTTTATCTGCTGTTTTTCAGACAACTCAATAAAGACTTTCTGGAGCAGCCAGAAACCTGGAAACTCTACTCATGGCTAGTATAGCAGCGCTACTTTCCTGTACATTCACAAGTTGTAAGCAGTTTATTTCTACACATAATGACCTATGAAACCAAACAATGTGATTTCCATTAATGTTGTACTCTAAGTGGGCAACCACTTACAACCTTTTGTAGATATATAGTACGGCTGCATTTGAAGCCTTTGAAGTGAAATCCTACTCCACATTATGTATGCTAATTGTGAGAAAATAGTAAACTACACTGAACACATCTTAATGTTTGCGCTAGTATCATCAGGTAAAAGTTACAATCCGAAATGGCTTATGAATTCAAAAAATACTGAAAGATGAATTTTAAAAGTTATGCTCATTATTGAATAATGAGTCAAAAAAAAAAAAAAAGAATTGCTAGAATGACTGCTTATATTGTGAACACAGGTTCAGAGAAGACACCAGCATTATCTGGGGTTGGCCAGATAATAAAACGTCATATTAAAGATGTCACTGTTATCTGTATTATTCAGTCTTTAATACAAAATATTCTTTCAAAAATCTTTTTTTGTTTGTTCTGTATTAAATGGCCTTGCTTTTATATAGCGCTTTTCTACCTATTACTACTCCAAGCGCTTTACAGTCACGGACGCATCTACCCATTCAATGCCACGCACTGGGAGCAACTGGGGTTTCAGTGTCTTGCTCAAGGACACTTCGGCATGTGCCACATTCTGGGGATCAAACCGCTAACCCTTTGGTTCGAGGACAGCCCGCTCTACCTACTGAGCCACAGCTACAAATGTATTTTGCAGCTCAGGCTACACTCTAGACAAGAAGTGAATATAGTGAGAACAATTATCTTACAGTAAAAGCCTCTTTCTCAAAACATCTATCCCAAATAAGTTGGGAAAATGCATTGTTACATGAATTATAGGCTTTCAGTGCAATAAAAAAAGAATTTCCTTCTCCACCCACCTCGTCATAATCAACTACGCAGAATCAAGTTGTGATGTGGGAAATGATGATAATTTTAAAACGATGATCTGTTTTTGTCATCAAGACAATACAGTCTACGTCTCCAGCAGTGTACAGAGAATGTTATTTGAGGTTGGGATTAGAGACACACGATTAAACTTGTCAGGCTGCACACTGCTGGGATCTTGTATATGATCATTTGTGCTCCTGCTGATGCTTTCATTTTACCGTGGCACTGCCATTACCGGCATAATTGCATCTTCAAACCGCCCAGAGATGCGCCCTTGTTGCAAAATCCATTAGCACACGACAACAGTCTGCCCCTGGGACGAGGACGGGGGTTTCCAACGAGGCTTGATATCACTCTGTGAGAGTGAATAAAACATGGACACTTCCCACCTCTTAGCCTGCCTTTCATTGATTGTGGCTCTGAGATGAGGACGAGCATGACTCACTTGTAAAAATGAAATGTTGCAACACCTTGTGTGTTTCTTAAAATGCTGCAAATTTTTAAAGAGCACATTTAACAGCTCTGCACGTCACTTGCATAACCTGAAAGTATTAATCTGTACTCAGAAATAATATTTTCCATCCTTACTCCATATTTGTCCTTCAATTTTGTGAAGCTAAAGCAACGTCTGCGTGCATCGTAAAGAACATTTCTCTGTTTTCTCATGCTCGTGTCTCCAGTCTTTTCCATCCCACACTGCCCTATATTGTGTGTTGTGTAACGCTTACACACCACCTGAGGGCAACTGTTATTCCATCGGCTGGGGAAATCTCATAAACAACCACTGTTTTTTTATTTTTCCGTCAAGTTTGATGCTAGCTTCTCTTTAGGCACAGTTTTAAATTTGAGACATAAGAGTCAAAACTTTATAAGGAGAGAAATGAGCTCTGGAATATTATGAGCACATAATATATGAAACTCCAATAAGACAATATACAGTATGATTCACAGTGCACATCATACACAGTGCAGGAAATTAAAGCGGTCCTTTCCTCATAATTACAGCATGCTGAGGCACTGAAGGAGTGACATTCTTGTCCGTTACAGAACCAGCAGCATTCAAACTGGGCTAATGGTGCAACTGAGTAGAAATTACACAGCAACATAGACAAAACCACATGCATCACCTTAATGAGTGTTCTTTTAATCCGGAACGCACACAATATTAAAAGAAATTTCATGTTTTACAGTAGGTAGAAACATTTTGTAATGATAGATATCTCTGCAGGAGCCATGCTGCTGTTGGGCCTGTACTTATCACTTCAGCAACTGAATGGACGGCATCCTTACTCCCAACAAACTGAACTAGCTTTTGTGACCAGTTTGTTTCTTAGTGTTACCATCTGGGGAAAACTTAATGTTCGACACTTTTACTATGAACCATTAATTGTATTCCTTCCTTGCATGGCAACTTGTAGTGGTCATGATGTCACATCCTGTTTCTATAGCATCAAATAACTAACGAAAAAACAAAACTTATCAGAAAAATGGCCACTTGTGTATCGATCATCATCATATTAACTACCTAAAATGACAGAAACCAGTCTTGAAAAAAAAATTATTTGATGTGTATTTTAGTGTTTTAATTTGGCCAAGTCCAATCCACAGGAGGTGGAGCTTATGACCAACACTACCGGTCAAAAGTTTTAGAACACCCTAATTTTTCTGGTTATTTATTGCAATTCAAGTTGTGCAAGTCCAATGAACAGCTTGAAATGATACAAAGGTAAGTACTGAACAGCCAGAGGTTAAAAAAAAAGGTTTGGTTTCCCAAAACTGAAAAATAATAAAAAAAGGCCTCTTTCAGGGAACACGAAGTGGGTGTTCTGCAGCAATGAAGGTTGAATCAGCCTTGAAAGCTGGTGCTACTAATTCCTACAGGTGTTCCAACT